>NC_069404.1:105352349-105356112 GCF_026875155.1 Cherax quadricarinatus
AAGAGCCAGTTGTGAGTGTGGGGGAAGTTCGTGAGGCAGTAGGTAAAATGAAAGGGGGTAAGGCGGTAAGGGGTAAGAGCGGAAAAATAATGTAAGGGACCTGGGAGTAGTAATGTCTGAGGATCTCACTTTCAAGGATCACAACAGTGCCACAATCGCACGTGCAAAGAAAATGATAGGATGGATAATGAGAACTTTCAAAACGAGAGATGCCAAGCCCATGATGATCCTTTTCAAATCACTTGTTCTCTCTAGGCTGGAATACTGCTGTACATTAACATCTCCATTCAAAGCAGGTGAAATCGCAGATCTAGAGAGTGTACAGAGATCCTTTACTGCACGTATAAGTTCTGTCAAGCACCTTAACTACTTTGGAACGCTTGGAAGCACTTGACTTGTACTCGTTGGAACGCAGGAGGGAGAGATATATCATAATCTACACTTGGAAAATCTTGGAAGGAATGGTCCCAAATCTGAGAAAACACCATAAGTGTCCGGGGCCCAAAACTGTTCAACAGCCTCCCATCAAGCATTAGGGGAATTGCCAATAAACCCCTGGCTGCCTTCAAGAGAGAGCTGGACAGATACTTAAAGTCAGTGCCGGATCAGCCGGGCTGTGGCTCGTACGTTGGACTGCGTGTGGCCAGCAGTAACATCCTAGTTGATCAGGCCCTGATCCATCGGGAGGCCTGGTCATGGACCGGGCCGCGGGGGCGTTGATCCCCGGAATAACCTCCAGGTAACCTGACTTAAGAAATCGTAATGACACGATTGCAAATAAACCATACCCCAGGCCAGGATTGAACCTGCGGTCATAGAGTCTCAAAACTCCAGCCCGTCGCGTTAGCCACTAGACCAGCTAGCCACAATAAGATTCATCCAACTAGGTATATTTCTACACCATAGGAAGGTTAGCACAGGCACCTCTGTGACCACAAATGCAAGTTTTTACAGACGAATCTCCAGCTAGCGTGGCCATGACGAACTCTAGCTCAAGTCCCTTCACTGCCGTCAACATAGACTTAAGAAATCGTAATGACACGATTGCTAGAGTTCGTCACGGCCACGCTAGCTGGAGATTCGTCTGTAAAAACTTGCATTTGTGGTCACAGAGGTGCCTGTGCTAACCTTCCTATGGTGTAGAAATATACCTAGTTGGATGAATCTTATTGTGGCTAGCTGGTCTAGTGGCTAACGCGACGGGCTGGAGTTTTGAGACTCTATGACCGCGGGTTCAATCCTGGCCGGGGGTATGGTTTTCTCCAGGTAACCTCCAGGTAACCGGGTAAGGCAGCCGGGATTGATGGGATAAAGATAGAAATGTTAAAAGCAGGTGGGGATATAGTTTTGGAGTGGTTGGGCAATTATTTAATAAATGTATGGAAGAGGGTAAGGTACCTAGGGATTGGCAGAGAGCATGCATAGTTCCTTTGTATAAAGGCAAAGGGGATAAAAGAGAGTGCAAAAATTATAGGGGGATAAGTCTGTTGAGTATACCTGGTAAAGGTATGGTAGAGTTATAATTGAAAGAATTAAGAGTAAGACGGAGAATAGGATAGCAATGAACAAGGAGGCTTTAGGAAAGGTAGGGGGGTGTGTTGACCAGGGTTTACAGTGAAACATATAAGTGAACAGTATTTGATAAGGCTAAAGGGGTCTTTGTGGCATTTATGGATTTGGGAAAAGGCGTATGACGGTGATAGGGGCGCAATGTGGCAGATGTTGCAAGTGTAATGGTGTAGGAGGTAGGTTACTGAAAGCAGTAAAGAGTTTTTTACGAGGATAGTGAGGCTCAAGTTAGAGTATGTAGGAAAGGGGGAAAATTTTTTCCCAGTAAAGTAGGCCTTAGACAGGGAGTTGATGTCACCGTGGTTGTTTAATAATTTATAGATGGGGTTGTAAGAGAAGTAAATGCGAGGGTCTTGGCAAGAGGCGTGGAGTTAAAAGATAAAGAATCACACACAAAGTGGGAGTTGTCACAGCTGCTCTTTGCTGATGACACTGTGCTCTTGGGGGGATTCTGAAGAGAAGTTGCAGAGATTGGTGGACGAATTTTGGTAGGTGTGCAAAAAAAGAAAATTAAAGGTGAATACAGGAAAGATTTAAAGGTTATGAGGGGTAACAAAAAGATTAGGTGATGAAAAATTGAATATCAGATTGGAGGGAGAGAGTATGGAGGAGGGGAACGTATTCAATATTTGGGAGTGGACGTGTCAGCGGATGGGTCTATGAAAGATGAGGTGAATCATAGAATTGATGAGGGAAAAAGAGGGGAGTGGTGCACTTAGGAGTCTGTGGAGACAAAGAACTTTGTCCTTGGAGGCAAAGAGGGGAATGTATGAGAGTATAGTTTTACCAACGCTCTTATATGGGTGTGAAGCGTGGGTGATGAATGTTGCAGCGAGGAGAAGGCTGGAGGCAGTGGAGATGTCATGTCTGAGGGAAATGTGTGGTGTGAATATAATGCAGAGAATTCGTAGTTTGGAAGTTAGGAGGAGGTGCGGGATTACCAAAACTGTTGTCCAGAGGGCTGAGAAGGTTGTTGAGGTGGTTCGGACATGTAGAGAGAATGGAGCGAAACAGAATGACTTCAAGAGTGTATCAGTCTGTAGTGGAAGGAAGGTGGGGTAGGGGTCGGCCTAGGAAAGGTTGGAGGGAGGGGTAAAGGAGGTTTTGTGTGCGTAGGGCTTGGACTTCCAGCAGCATGTGTGAGCGTGTTTGATAGGAGTGAATGGAGACAAATGGTTTTTAATACTTGACGTGCTGTTGGAGTGTGAGCAAAGTAACATTTATGAAGGGATTCAGGGAAACTGGCAGGCCGGACTTGAGTCCTGGAGATGGGAAGTACAGTGCCTGCACTCTGAAGGAGGGGTGTTAATGTTGCAGTTTAAAAACTGTAGTGTAGAGCACCCTTCTGGCAAGACAGTGATGGAGTGAATGATGGTGAAAGTTTTTCTTTTTCGGGCCACCCTGCCTTGGTGGGAATCGGCCAGTGTGATAATAAAAATAATAAATAAATTTTTTTTTTTCATACTTTTGGGTATCTTGAACGGATTACTGTAATTTGATTTCCATTATTTCTTATGGGGAAAATTTATTCGCCTTTTGATAATTTTGGTATACGATGAGCTCTCTGGAACGGATTAATATCGAATACCGGGGGTCCACTGTGTGTGTGTGTGTGTGTGTGTGTACTCACCTATGTGTGTGTTTGTACTCACCTATTTGTGGTTGCAGGGGTCAAGTCACAGCTCCTGGCCCCGCCTCTTCGCTGATTGCTACTAGGTCCTCTCTCTCCCTGCCCCATGAGCTCTATCATACCTCGCCTTAAAACTATGTATGGTTCCTGCCTCCACCACATCACTTTCTAGGCTATTCCATGGCCTGACTACTCTATGACTGAAGAAATACTTCCTAACATCCCTTTGATTCATCTGAGTCTTCAACTTCCAATTGTGACCTCTTGTGTCTGTGTCCCATCTCTGGAACATCCCGTCTTTGTCCACCTCGTCTATTCCGCGCAGTATTTTATATGTCGTTATCATGTCTCCCCTGACCCTCCTGGCCTCCAGTGTCGTCAGGCCGATTTCCCTCAACCTTTCTTCATAGGACAATCCCCGTAGCTCTGGGACTAGTCTTGTTGCAAACCTTTGCACTTTCTCTAATTTCTTGACGTGCTTTACTAGGTGTGGATTCCAAACTGGTGCTGCATACTCCAGTATGGGCCTGACGTAGATGGTGTACAGAGTCTTAAACGAATCCT
>NC_069404.1:105356612-105408124 GCF_026875155.1 Cherax quadricarinatus
GAAAGGGAGAGGACTGTTGTAAGGAAAGAGAGAGTAGTAGAGAGGATTTTGGGTTTGGAAGAGGAATAGGGGAAGGACTGATTGTGTGGAAGAGGAATAGTGGAGGGGACTGTCTCATAGTATAACCTTACCATCTCAGTAGTAGTAACCAGTTACCAGTAACCTGTCCGTTGACTCAACGACCAACCGTCTTGAGTCACGGTCTTTCATATTGTGCTGAGCTGACACTAATTCAAAAGACCCACTACGGGGTACTGGCCAGCCGGCTAGGCAGTGTTACGAGTGGAAGCAAGGAGATAGGTACGGCTGCGGGCACTCTCCACATAACAGTAATTATACGTTATAACAGCCTACGTGAGTATTTCTACCCTAATCCACGTATCGAACTCTCACATGATAAATGGTGTGCAGCGGTGTGGAGCGTGGATTTACGTTTTTAAGGGTAATTCAAGGCGTTTGAAGACTGTTGTGAGTAGCCGGCAGGGTCAAAGGTGAATGCCCTCCCCTCACACCCTCCAGCCAGCAGCTTATACCCTCACTCACTACCTACTGCCTGCAAGCCTGTTGCAGCCGTTTCAAGCTTCCTGGCTTAGTTCGTGTGCTAATTGCTTCAATCTCCGAGGGGTTGACCCGGATTTTGCAATTAAGCCAGTCAGTAAGCCAGACTGTGGAAGTGAACGCCAGTCAGCCTTTCATCCAGCCTGTCTCCTGTCATCCAACTGCTCCTCCGTGCTTTGTGCATCGTTACACGTCTTCCAGTCATCCATTCTCGTGGGGTAAGCCAGCCAGCCAACCCAGCTTCTAACCCAGCTGAGAGAGAAGTAAGCCACGCAGTAAGAAGTAAGCCAAGCTCCTCTGAGGTGTTGTTTATATCGCTTTGTGCTCCCTGTTGGATGCTAAGAGTGGTTTTTTTTTTTACCATTCCTGTGGCATAGAGTGGGTTGTTAGCCATCTTCGTGGGTGAGTGGGGTGCGCGGCAGACCCCCAGCGTCCCCCCCCACCACTCTCTCTCCCACCACCCGGGGTGCGCGGCAGTACCCCAGCGAGAGTCACACCCACCATCAACCACCACCAGCCATCCACTCATCTACCTGTGGTTGTTTGCACCCTTGTACCGGGTCCTAGTACTGTTTTGGCTCACATAATTGGTCAAGAGATTGTAGCTGGTGCCAACGAGATAAAGCCAGTTATGTGAGTTCGCCTAGAAAGCACATTCTTCACGACAACAGTGCGAGTGGAAGAGGAAGCACCGCCCGCCCACAGGACAATATCTTCGCCCCACCACCAGTACTCACCGCCAGTCTACTACTCCAGACTCCAGTGATAATTTTCTTAGACATTTTTCTTGCATTTAAAGACATTTGCGAGAACCCGTAGAGGAAACAGATCTCGTGGTTTTCAAAATAACCAGAATCAGGCTCATTATTTCAATTCTCAAACTAACCAGAACCAGCCTCGTTCTTCCAATTCGGGGGAATTCGAGCGCCCCAGTCAAACCGTCCCATGGTGACAGTAGGTGATAATGAGTACACCATCCCCGTTCACAAACTCCTTTGAAGCCTTAAGCAGTCTCGAGAATGACAACCCTGCTGAGGTTGTTGCTTCACATGTCTCTGACATAGATGATTTTGGGGATGGAGTAGAACAAGTCTTTTCTGATGAAAATCCACCTTTTTGTTTGCACATAACTTCCAATGCAACCATAGGCCCTATAGTGCAAGCCTCTGTTTATAATGCGCCCGTTCAATTGTTCATGGACTCTGGTGCGCAAATCAATATTATTAGGTCTAGTTTGTTTAAGGATAAGAAGTTACGACATGTCCTTCTCGTAGAACCGACTCCTGTGTCCTCCCTTAGTGGAGTATCTGGTTCTCACCTGCGTGTCCGAGGTACGACTGCCCTAACCTTTTCTATCCAAGGTAGAGACTTCACTGTTTCCTTCCTTGTTGTCGATCAGATTACTTTCCCTGGTGACCATCCACTGGCTAGTTCTTCACAGTATACCAGTGAGTAAGGGAATGTTGGTACTGTGGACTGAATCATATTGACTTTGACTGGCATGATACACTAAGTGAACATTCAAAAGTGACTGGGACATGATCTCAGGGAACTTACTCAAGGACATAAGGCAAAAATAATGAACAATAAAAATGATATAAAATTCTAGAATTGAAATGAAAAGGTATACAACTAATTCTGCAGAAATAATGAAAAATTAATATCTAAGATACACTGCAAGAGGAAGGAAAACTCAATTTAAAGGACTATTGACAAAAATAAAAAATTTACATTGAAATATACAAGTAAAAATATTACTGGAGACTGAATTAAATGCAAAATGAGCTGTCTTTACTCTTGCTAATAAAGAAATTAATTAATTAAAATTTTAAATCAATGTGAAAGTGTAAAATAAAATTATTAAATTGTAAACTGGGAAATTTTAAATATTTTCTAAGAATGCATAGACAAAATTAAAATATAATTCACAAAATATCAATAAAAGAAAATAAGTCACTGCAGAACAGTTCAACAAAATAATTCACTTCAGAACAAGTGCAACAAAATAAGGTGTAGAAACAATCACTGCAGTAATAAAGTGTCACTGGGAAAACTCAGGTAAAATAATGAATTAAAATATGAAGATCAAAAAAATAAACTGATTGAACACTTTAACTCTTAATTGTAAATTAGACAAAACAATTTACTCAAACAGAGTAAAGAAAACACTTTACGTTAAAAGTAATTGAAATTGCATCAAGAGTGAATTTGTTCAAGAAATTACAAAAATATGAAGAAAATAAAACACAGGAACAAAACAGGGAATATAACACTTACAGTTGCGTGGCACACTTCATTAAAATATATTCTCACAACAAAATCCTGCTGTGACTGATACAACAAAATCTTGCTGTGACTGATACAACAAAAATCTTGCTGTGACTGATACGACAAAAATTTGCTGGCAAAAATAATGGTACACAGTCTGCGAAAAAATTAGAGAAATGAGACACTGTTGGCATACGAAAAAAAATGACACACATAGAAATAAATGGAAAATTTGGTATACTGGGGTGAATATCACTGCATGAAATACAATGACAATACAATAAAAAAAAAATTGAATCACTTCACACAGGGTGACTGACTGGTACACTACACAATAATACTTACGACAGACGAATAGCATAAAGAAAAACACAGGAGAATAATATAAGTGAAAACACTGAAAAATATTGTAAAAAAAAATACTGAGTCAAAGAATACTGCGTTTACACTGAAAAACACAAGGTTTAGAGTACACAAGCAATTTACTATAAATGTCTCACACTCGCAAATGTCTTTAAAGCACTTCCGAGACATTATTTATCAGTACTCTGTTCATGTCTTGACAGATCATGCTCCACTGATACCCTTATTCCAGAACAAACAACCTACTGGAAGGTTAGCTAGATGGACCTTGACTATCCAAGAGTTCAATCCCACCTTTGAGCATTTACCTGGCAAGTCAAATGTAGTCGCAGATGCCTTATCGCGACATGTTAGTATAGTAACTGCAGACCCTCCATTTAGTGCTGAAGATGTAAAGAATGCTCAACGAACAGATCCCATGTGGTCTGGTGTGATTCGATTCCTGCTCCAGGAAGATCTTATTCTGAATGTGAAGCCACCAAACACCCATCAGTGACTTTGTCATGAACCAAGAATTACTGTATCGAACAGCAGAGTTGGGTACTCCTAGCAGAAGAGTATACCAGTTAGTAAATTCCACAGTCACTAGTGAATGTAGCCTTACAGCTAGTTTTACGATGTACCAGGTGTTGCACACCCTGGTATGGATCGTTCAGTAAAACAAGCCAGATTGAAATACTTTTGGCCTCGTATGGCAACTGATATTTCTGAGTATGTTAGGAAATGTAGTGTCTGCATGCAACATAAAGGCAATGCTAATGGTCCTAATCCAATCCAAGTGTATCCAACTACTAGCGAACCTTGGGAAAAGAGTTGCACTAGATTTGTTAACTAATTTCCGATGTTCCCTCCAAGGTAACAAACATCTGTGTGTTATGGTAGACCATTTCACCAGATATTGCGAGTTAGTTCCTATTGCAGATAAGACTGCCGAGACAGTAGCTAAAGCGTTTAAAGAACGCATTAAACTGCAGGCATTACCACCCCTAAGTCCCTAGTAACAGACAATGGAGGTGAATTCTGTAATGAAATTCTTGAAATTTGTGTACCTTGTACAAGATCTCTAAATCCACCATTGTTCCTCATCATCCTGCCAGCAATGGGTTAGCGGAACGAACCAATAAGAAAGTACTTGATGTCTTGAGAGCCACTATCAATCCCAACAGTGAAACTTGGGATGAAGTTATACTGATGTGCAGTGTGCTATAAATTCTGCTTACAATGTTTCTATAGGTGACACTCCACATTATGCATTGTATGGTGTAGATAAACGTTTGCCTTATGAGTTGTTATATTCTAATCCGAACCAAATTACAACCCTGATGATTTCGTAGCAACTCGTACCAGCTTAGCTCAAAGTGTTTTTTAGAAGAATCCGTGAAACACTTCATAAATCAACAGCTGAATTTACAAGAGTTGCAAATACTCGAGTAAAGCCATCCAAAATCAAAGTAGGTTCGAGAGTTATGCTGACTAACTTTAACAAAACGTCTGCAATGCCAAAGCTTGATCAAAAGTTTGTTGGTCCTTATCGAGTAGTTGAACATATCACTGGTAATAAGTATAAGGTTAGAGAGATTAGTACTGGTCAGTATAAAGAATCGCATTTGGATCATATGAAGTTAGTATGTGATGATAATGATGTTCCAACCCAGACTAATGTGACAGACTCTGACAATCCTCCTGATCCTGTACTCTCTTCCTCTGATACTCAGTCAGAAGATCAACCTGAATGTCGTTATTCCCTACGTACACGACAGGTATTGAGAAATCCTCAAGTATCATTTGTAACTTCCAATTCAGATTTGCCTCAAATACAGCATGAGTAAGCCAATGCTACAGAGTTTGATCCTCCCAGAGATGACACCCATTCTGCATATGTCAATCACACCCTAGCAGAGTTGGGGTTAAATGTAAATAACCTGTATAGATGAATAATTACAGTATCAACTTATCAGTATTCAAGAATTTTTTTTTGTGTTCATGTTCTCTCCGCATTCTGAGAGTTAACAGTCTAGATTTGCGTGCACCGAATCTGTCTTTCTGTTAAACACTCTTTCTTTGTATATATTCCTTCCTCAGAATCCGTAGATCACACGAATACAGATCGATCGATCAAAATTTTTGTTTTTATCACTTGTAATCTCAATGTTGAGTTCGTTGTTCATTTGTTGAGTTTTAAGTTGTACTATAGTATACCTTGTATTGCATTACAGTTTCAGTTACGTAAGCTTTCATTCCAATGTTCTACTTATGTATCTATAATGTTTCATGTTGTGTACTTTGACATTGTATAGAATCAGCCCAAGCCGTATACCTGCCATCTCTAGTTTGTATTAGTTGTATGTCGAGACGACATACGTTAGCGTCGCCGAGCTCTCAGTAGTAGTAACCAGTTACCAGTCTCAGTAGTAGTAACCAGTTACCAGTAACCTGTCCGTTGACTCAACGACCAACCGTCTTGAGTCACGGTCTTTCATATTGTGCTGAGCTGACACTAATTCAAAAGACATACTACGGGGTACTGGCCAGCCGGCTAGGCAGTGTTACGAGTGGAAGCAAGGAGATAGGTACGGCTGCGGGCACTCTCCACATAACAGTAATTATACGTATAATTACTGTTATGTGGAGAGTGCCCGCAGCCGTACCTATCTCCTTGCTTCCACTCGTAACACTGCCTAGCCGGCTGGCCAGTACCCCGTAGTGGGTCTTTTGAATTAGTGTCAGCTCAGCACAATATGAAAGACCGTGACTCAAGACGGTTGGTCGTTGAGTCAACGGACAGGTTACTGGTAACTGGTTACTACTACTGAGACTGGTAACTGGTTACTACTACTGAGACTGATTGTAGTGGAGGAGAGAGTTGTGGAGAGGAATGATTGTAGTGGTAGAGAGAGTAGTGGAGAGGATTGATTGTAGTGGAGGAGAGAGTAGTGGAGAGGACTGATTGTAGTGAAGGAGAGAGTAGTGAAAAAGGACTGATTGTAGTGGAAGAGAGTAGTGGAGAGGACTGATTGTAGTGGAAGAGAGAATAGTGGAGAGGACTGATTGTAGTGGAGGAGAGAGTAGTGGAGAGGAATGATTGTAGTGTAGGAGAGAGTAGTGGAGAGGACTGATTGTAGTGGAAGAGAGAGTAGTGGAGAGGATTGATTGTAGTGGAAGAAAGAGTAGTGGAGAGGACTGATTGTAGTGGAAGAGAGAGTAGTGGAGAGGACTGATTGTAGTGGAAGAGAGAGTAGTGGAGAGGACTGATTGTAGTGGAAGAGAGTAGTGGAGAGGACTGATTGTAGTGGAAGAGAGAATAGTGGAGAGGACTGATTGTAGTGTAGGAGAGAGTAGTGGAGATGACTGATTGTAGTGGAGGAGAGAGTAGTGGAGAGGACTGATTGTAGTGGAAGAGAGAGTAGTGGAGAGGTCTGATTGTAGTGGAGGAGAGAGTAGTGGAGAGGACTGATTGTAGTGAAGGAGAGAATAGTGAAAAAGGACTGATTGTAGTGGAAGAGAGTAGTGGAGAGGATTGGTTGTAGTGGAGGAGAGAGTAGTGGAGAGGACTGATTGTAGTGGAGGAGAGTGTAGAGGAGAGGACTGATTGTAGAGGAGGAGAGAGTAGTGGAGAGAAACTGATTGTAGTGGAGGAGAGAGTAGTGGAGAGGACTGATTGCAGTGGAGGAGAGAGTAGTGGAGAGGACTGATTGTAGTGGAAGAGAGAGTAGTGGAGAGGACTGATTGTAGTGGAAGAGAGAGTAGTGGAGAGCACTAATTGTAGTGGAAGAGAGTAGTGGAGAGGACTGATTGTAGTGTAGGAGAGAGTAGTGGAGAGGACTGATTGTAGTGGAGGAGAGAGTAGTGGAGAGGACTGATTGTAGTGGAGGAGATAGAGTAGTGGAGAGGACTGATTGTAGTGGAGGAGAGAGTAGTGGAGAGGACTGATTGTAGTGGAGGAGATAGAGTAGTGGAGAGGACTGATTGTATTTGGAGGAGATAGAGTAGTGGAGAGGACTGATTGTAGTGGAGGAGAGAGAGTAGTGGAGAGGACTGATTGTAGTGGAGGAGATAGAGTAGTGGAGAGGACTGATTGTAGTGGAGGAGAGAGTAGTGGAGAGGACTGATTGTAGTGGAGGAGATAGAGTAGTGGAGGGACTGATTGTATTGGAGGAGATAGAGTAGTGGAGGGGACTGATTGTAGTGGAGGAGAGAGGTAGTGGAGAGGACTGAGGTAGGGAGGAGATAGAGTAGTGGAGAGGACTGATTGTAGTGGAGGAGAGAGAGTAGTGGAGAGGACTGATTGTAGTGGAGGAGAGAGAGTAGTGGAGAGGGTACTGAAGCAAGCAACATTGGTAATGATCACTGCCTGCGAGAAGAATCTCTAATAATGTCCCTCTATGTTTGTAACATTCTTAATTCGTTATTTCTACATTTTTTATAGTACCTGGTAAACGGTTCGAAATAAAAGAAGAAGTGTAGGAGAGCAGAAGACTGAGCATCACTAAGACTGCAGCAGTAGTTCAAGATGACGGGGTGGACGCTAGATAACCCTGTCTTCACCAGCTATGTATTCTGGTCAGCAGTGCTAGCTGCCAAGATGCTTATCATGGGACCTATCACAGGATACTTCCGCGTAACCCGCAAGGTATCTCTCTATACACCCACATGGCCACTATCCCTTCACCCACAAGGTCACTATCCCTCCATCCACAAGGTCACTATCCCTCCACCCACAAGGTCACTATCCCTCCACCCACAAGGTCACTATCCATTCACCCACAAAGTCACCATCCTTCCACTCACAAAGTCACTATGCCTCCACCCACAAAGTCACCATCCTTCCACCCACAAAGTCACTATCCTTCCACTCACAAAGTCACTATCCTTCCACCCACAAAGTCACCATCCTTCCACCCACAAAGTCACCATCCTTCCACCCACAAAGTCACCATCCTTCCACCCACAAAGTCACCATCCTTCCACCCACAAGGCCACTATCCTTCCACCCACAAAGTCACCATCCTTCCACCCACAAAGTCACCATCCTTCCACTCACAAAGTCACTATGCCTCCACCCACAAAGTCACTATTCTTCCACCCATAAAGTCACTATCCTTCCCCCCACAAAGTCACCATCCTTCCACCCCAAAAATTCACTACCCTTCCACCCACAAAGTCACCATCCTTTCCCACCCACAAGTCACCATCCTTCCACCACAAAGTCACTATCTTCCACCCACAAGTCACTATCCTTCCACCCACAAAGTAAACTATCCTTCACCCAAAAGGGCCCACTATCCTTCCACCCACAAAGTCACTATCCTTCCACCCACAAAGTCACTATCCTCACCCACAAAGTCACCATCCTTCCACCCACAAGGCCATTACCCTTCCACCCAAAAGTCACTACCCTTCCACCCACAAAGTCACTATCCTTCCACCCACAAAGTCACTATCCTTCACCCACAAGGCCACTATCCTTCCACCCACAAAGTCACCATCCTTCCACCCACAAGGCCACAAATCCTTCCACCCAAAGTCACCACCCTTCCACCCACAAGGCCACTATCCTTCCCCCCACAAGTCACTATCCTTCCTCCCACAAAGTCACCATCATTCCACCCACAAAGTCAACATCTTCCACCCACAAAAGTCCCCATCCTTCCACCCACAAAGTCCCCATCCTTCCACCCACAAAGTCACCATCCTTCCACCCAAAAAAGTCACCATCCTTTCCATCCACAAAAAGTCACCATCCTTCCACCCACAAAGTCACCATCCTTCCACCCACAAAGTCACCATCCTTCCACCCAAAGTCACCATCCTTCCACCCACAAAGTCACCACCCTTCCACCCACAAAGTCACCATCCTTTCACCCACAAGGTCACCATCCTTTCACCCACAAGGTCACCATCCTTCCACCCACAAAGTCACCGCCCTTCCACCCAAAAAGGTCACCATCCTTCCTCCACAAAGTCACCACCCTTTCCCATCCACAAAGTCACCACCCTTCCACACCACAAAAGTCACTATCCTTCCACCCACAAAGTCACCATCCTTCCACCCACAAAGTCACCATCCTTCCACCCACAAAGTCCCAACCTTCCCCCCACAAAGTCACCATCCTTCCACCCCAAAGTCACCATCCTTCCCCCCACAAAGTCACCATCCTTCCACCCACAAAGTCACCATCCTTCCACCCACAAAGTCACTATCCTTCCACCCACAAAGTCACCATCCTTCCACCCACAAAGTCACCATCCTTCCCCCCACAAAGTCACCATCTTCCACCCACAAAGTCACTATCCTTTTCCACCCAAAAAGTCACTATCCTTCCACCCACAAAGTCACTATCCTTTCCACCCACAAAGTCACCACCCTTACACCCACAAAGTCCTATCTTCCACCCACAAAGTCACCATCCTTCCACCCACAAAGTCACTACCTTCCACCCACAAGTCCCATCCTTCCCCCAAACCCACTACCCCTTCCACCCACAAAGTCACCATCCTTCCCCAACAAAGTCACCATCCTTCCACCCACAAAGTCACCATCTTCCACCCACAAAGTCACTTCCTTCCACCCACAAAGTCATATCCTTCCACCCACAAAGTCACCTTTCCTTCCCCCACAAAGTCACCACCCTTCCCCCCAAACAAAGTCCCCATCTTTCCACCCACAAAGTCACCATCCTTCCACCCACAAAGTCACCACCCTTCCCCCCACAAAGTCACATCCTTCCCACCCACAAAGTCACTATCCTTCCACCCACAAAGTCACTATCCTTCCACCCACAAAGTCACCATCCTTCCACCCACAAAGTACCATCCTTCCACCCACAAAGTCACCTTCTTTCCACCCACAAAGTCCCCACTTCCACCCACAAAGTCACTATCCTTCCACCCACAAAGTCACCATCCTTCCACCCACAAAGTCACTATCCTTCCACCACAAAGTCACTATCCTTCCACCCACAAAGTCACCATCCTTCCACCCAAAAGTCACATCCTTCCACCCACAAAGTCACTATCCTTCCACCCACAAAGTCACTACCCTTTCCCACCCACAAAGTCACCATCCTTCCACTCCAAAGTCGCCATCCTTCCCCCCACAAAGTCACCATCCTTCCACCCCCAAAGTCATATCCTTCCACCCACAAAGTCACTATCCTTCCACCCACAAAGTCACTATTTTTCCACCCACAAAGTCACCACCTTCCACTCACAGTCACCATCCTTCCACCCACAAAGTCACCATCCTTCCACCCACAAAGTCACCATCCTTCCACCCTCAAAGTCACCATCCTTCACCCACAAAGTCACCACCCTTTCCCACCACAAAGTCACTACCCTTTCCCACCCACAAAGTCACTTCCTTCCACAAAGTCACCACCCTTTCCACCCACAAAGTCACCATCCTTCCACCCACAAAGTCACCTCCTTCCACCCACAAAGTCCCCTATCCTTCCACCCACAAAGTCACTATTTTTCCACCCCCCAAAGTCACTATCCTTCCACCCACAAAAGTCACCATCCTTCCACTCACAAAGTCGCCATCCTTCCCCCACAAAGTCACTATCCTTCCACCCACAAAGTCACTATCCTTCCACCACAAAGTCACTATTTTTCCACCACAAAGTCACCATCCTTCACTCACAGTCACCATCCTTCCACCCACAAAGCACCATCCTTCCACCTATTTTATTCTGATGTATAGTCGTAAACTCTCATCCCCCCCCTCTTTTTTATGCACAGATTTTTACAATGTTTGGGTAAGGATTCCTAATTTTAATTTCAAGCTTAAGAGCTGTTACTGACGTCAGCTTTTTTGAAAATCTTATTGTTGTTATAATCCGTACAAATATGGAACAGGATGAAGTTGGAGCCATGTGTGGGCCAGCCGTCTGTGTGACCCAACTGTCTTTATTTAGTTGATATTATGCTGTACGAACATGTTCCAGACTCAAGTCATCCTGGGAATAAATGATGTAGTGATGTTCTGGAGAACGTTATTAAGTGAAGTTGCTGCTTCCTGGACGTCCTGACCTCTACCACCTCATTTCTCTCTCTTTTTTTTTTTTTTTAACACAGGTTGACAGGGGTTGGGTTAAGGGATCCCTAGCTTTATTGACAAGCTATTTACAGGTTAAGGGTTCCTAACTTTATTGGCAAGCTAAGAGCTGTTACCTACATCAGCTCATTTGAAAGCATTTTTATTGTTATGAGACATACAAGTGGGGAAAACAGGTTGAAGTTGAGCCATCTGTGGGCCAGCATTTTCATTTGATCAACTGACTTTATCTCGTTGACATCATAATGATGTACGAATGTGTTCCATACTCTAGTCATCCTGGGTATGTATGATCTCAGATGGAGTGATGTTCTGGAGAAGGGTACAGCCAGAGTGAAGTTGCTGCTTTCTCTCTCTCTCTCTCCTCTCTCTTTTCTCTCTTCCTCTCTCTTTTCTCTCTCTCTCTCTACAATCTTGTACTCTGTACTCTATATTTTGACAGTCTTGTACTCTGTACAGGCGTTCGCTAACCCTGAGGACGCTGCTTCCATGGGTGTGAAAGGTACCAAGATTAACGAGAACGTGGAGCGAGTCAGGAGGTAAGTACTGGGTGTGGTGAGTACTGAGTATGGTGGTTAGTTTAAGTTAGTTTAATATGTTTATTATGCACCCTTTTACCCATCCAGTGGGCGGTAGTCAAAGATTACAGAGGTACATAATGGGTCCGAGGCTTGGTGGCAAAAGCTCTCGCTTAAACACGGTGTTTCCTTACACCGTTGTCTATGTTCACCCATCAATTAAAGGGGGTACTTGGGTCTTATTTGGGACTGGTGTGGGTGGGTACTGGGTGTGGTGAGTACTGGATGTGGTGAGTACTGAGTGGATACTGGGTGTGTGATTACTGGGGGTGGGGCGTATTTAGGTGTAGCAACTAGCCCAGGCAAGAGGGTTACTACCCTGTCTCTTGGTTATTCTAATATGTGGGAATTAAAATCCCCCTACCAGGGTCAGTTGGTGAGTACTGGGTCAGTAGGTGAGTACTGGGGCAGGTGAGTACTGGGTCAGTAGGTGATACTGGGGCAGTAGGCGAGTACTGGGTCAGTAGGTGAAATACTGGGTCAGTAGGCGAGTACTGGGTCAGTAGGCGAAATACTGGGTCAGTAGGTGAGTAACTGGTCAGTAGGTGAGTACTGGGTCAGTAGGCGAGTACTGGGTCAGTAGGTGAGTACTGGGTCAGTAGGCGAGTACTGGGTCAGTAGGTGAGTACTGGGTCAGTAGGCGAGTTTTGGGTCAGTAGGTGAGTATGGGTCGTAGGTGATACTGGGGCAGTAGGTGAGTACTGGGTCAACAGGTAGTACTTTGGGGCAGTAAGAGAGTACTGGGTCACTAGGCAAGTCTGGGTCGTAGATGAATACTGGGTCAGTAGACGAGTACTGGGTCAGTAGATGAATACTGGGTCAGTAAACGAGTACTGGGTCAGTAGACGAGTACTGGGTCAGTAGGCAAGTACTGGGTCGTAGGTGAGTACTGGGTCAGTAGGTGAGTACTGGGTCAGTAGGTGAGTACTGGGTCAGTAGGTGAGTACTGGGTCAGTAGACGAGTACTGGGTCAGTAGGCAAGTACTGGGTCGTAGATGAATACTGGGTCAGTAGACGAGTACTGGGTCAGTAGATGAATACTGGGTCGTAGACTAGTCTGGGTCAGTAGATGAATACTGGGTCAGTAGATGTGTACTGGGTCAGTCGGTGAGTACTGGGTCAGTGTGTGGAGGAGCATCTCAGATAAGTACACTTTCCCGCATGACGATAAAAAAATGATAACTTTAAAAAAGTACTGTTTCCAGCAGCCTCTCCCTGGAATCGCCTTCGATGTTGCTGCCAGTCGTGTTCACAGCGGCTGTGGATAGCGAGTAATCTGGGTTAACTTGACCCCTGGGATGTATTCCAGTATGTCAAAATCTTGGATTATGATGATTAGACCTTTTGTGTATCCATATAATCTTGCGCTACCGTCCACAGGATGGATATGGGATGCACAATAAACTAGTCACTTCGGTGGCAAAATCTAAATCTACTCACGTGGGTTTTGGTGTTGGAATTCTAATGACAGTCTCTAAAGGTGAGAAATATTCTTTTAACATTAGCCTAAGCACTGCAGTGTTTTAAAGGGGAAAATGAAAGGGAATAAAACTGCCTGACTCTTTTTAGCTGGAGTTCTGCGTCGTTGAAGTGACACGAGTCCGTTATTAGTGTCTTGATAGTTGGGAAAGAACAAGTGTCACTCGGGGAATGTTGCACTAGTGTTCGTCACAGCAGTTCGGAAATGTTATTGCCCAGTCACACCGGTTACAATAATTGTTACTCACTATCACTCCCAAAAGGGGGCCGTTAAAGCAACAGCAAAGAACTACAGACCAATAGCACTAACATCCCATATCATAAAAATCTTTGAAAGGGTCCTAAGAAGCAAGATCACCACCCATCTAGAACCCATCAGTTACACAACCCAGGGCAACATGGTTTAGAACAGGTCGCTCCTGTCCTGTTTTCAACTATTGGATCACTACGACGGTCCTAAATGCACTAGAAGACAAAAAGAATGCAGATGTAATATATACAGACTTTGCAAAAGCCTTCGACAAGTGTGACCATGGGGGGTAATAGCGCACAAAATGCGTGCTAAAGGAATAACAGGAAAAGTCGGTCGATGGATCTATAATTTCCTCACTAACAGAACACAGAGAGTAGTCGTCAACAGAGTAAAGTCCGAGGCAGCTACGGTGAAAAGCTCTGTTCCCCAAGCACATACTGCTCCCATCTTGTCCCTCATCCTATATCCGACATAACAAGGATGTCAGCCACAGCACCGTGTCTTCCTTTGCAGATGACACCCGAATCTGCATGACAGTGTCTTCCATTGCAGGGCACTGCAAGGCTCCGGCGGACATCAACCAAATTTTCAGTGGGCTGCGGAAAAACAAATAGAAGTTTTAACGATGAGAAATTTCAATTACTCAGATATGGTAAAAATGAGGAAATTAAATATTCATCAGAGTACAAAAAAAATTCTGGCCACAAAATAGAGCGAAACACCAACGTCAAAGACCTGGGAGTGATTAATGTCGGAGGATTCACCTTCAAGGACCCTAACATTGTATCAAAACGCATCTGCTAGAAAAAAAGACAGGATGGATAATGAGAACCTTCAAAACTAGGGAGGGCCCAAACCCCTGGGTGACACTCTTCAGGTCACTTTTTCTATCTAGGCTGGATATTGCTGCACTCTAACAGCACCTTTCAAGGCAGGTGAAATTGCGAATAGAAAATGTACAGAGAACTTTCACGGCGCGCATAACGGAGATAAAACACCTCAATTACTGGGAGCGCTTGAGGTTTCTAAAACCCGTTTCCCTGGGGAAAGCAGGAGGGAGAGATACATGATTATATACACCTGGAAAATCCTAGAGGGACTAGTACCGAACTTGCACACGAAAATCACTCACTACGAAAGCAAAAGACTTGGCAGACGATGCAACATCCCCCCAATGAAAAGCAGGGGTGTCACTAGCACGTTAAGAGACCATACAATAAGTGTCAGGGGGCCCGAGATGTTCAACTGCCTCCCCGCACACAAAAAGGGGGATTACCAACAGACCCTGGCAGTCTTCAAGCTGGCACTGGACAAGCACCTAAAAATTTAGTTCCTGATCAGCCGGGCTGTGGCTCGTACGTTGGTTTCCGTGCAGCCAGCAGCCAACAGCCTGGTTGATCAGGGGCTGATCCACCAGGAGGCCCGGTCACAGACCGGGCCGCGGGGGCGTTGACCCCGAAACTCTCTCCAGGTAAACTCCCGGTATGATTTCGTGGGATTATTCACAACAGGGGAGAAAGTTAAATAACTCTGTATTTTGCTTCATCACTCCCCAAAGTTCGCTGGGGGGAAAGAGACACGTAGATGCTAATAAACACTTCGTGATTAGTTCTACCTCGAATTTTCCTGACTCGTATGAGGGGAAACCAGTCAACTTTCCTATTTTCCTGAGATTGTCAGATCAAGTCTCGAATGCATTTGGGCCCCTGTTCCTTTGTACTTTAGCGGGAGAGCAGCGATGCCCTCTGTCGCGCATTCCCATTCATTCGTTGAAGTAATCTGTCCTCTTGGCACCGCGAAACCGCATCCCCAAAGGAAATGCTGACTTCAGTTTTATAGACATTTACTGCTAGCTTTAGCAACAGACTTCATCCTAGAATCCTTGTTTCTTAGGTTCTAGGTGGGTATAGTGAGCTATAATACCCTAGCGTGTAGATCAAAGGGGCACAGTTTTTGACAAATTTTTCCTTCTATGGGGAATTAGCTTTTTCCATAGATTTCCACTCGTATGTACAAGTGGGCAGGAGTCTGGTAAAGAGACATGCCTTGTGACGCCTCACCCAACATATGGTTTTGATAATTCTGCTGTAGAAGGGAGAAAGCAACATGGTTCACAAGCCCTTTTGAGAGGGCTAGCCTTTTGGAGAGGGTCATTATCCACCTTCATGAGGGGGGATATCCCCCCCTTCATAAACTGGAGATTTTTCACCACAAGGTGAGTACTGGGTCAGTAGGTGAATACTGAGTCAATAGGCGAGTACTGGGTCAGTGGGTGAGTACCGGGTCAGTAGGAGAGTACTGGATCAGTAGGCTAGTACTAGGTCAGTGGGTGAGTACTGGGTCAGTATGTCAATCTCTCTCAGTAGTACCAGTTACCAGTAACCCGTTACCAGTAGATGACTCACTACCAACCGTCTGTGTAAATCACTGACTGTTATTCACGTTGCTGCTGACCATAGCATGTTTTTGAACACCGCTCACCCTCTAGGCACTGGTGGGTCAGTCTGAGATAGAGAGCAGAGAGAGGCAGGGCAACTGATGGTGCTTCCCGTACTTTCCGTTATAATTATATGTACTAACCAGCCTACGTTATCGAACCCAATCCACGTTATCGAACCCACATGACAAGTAGGCTAGTACTAGGTCATTGGGTGAATACTGGGTCAGTGGGTGAGTACTGGGTCAGTAGGCGAGTACTGGGTCAGTGGGCGAGTACTGGGTCAGTGGGTGAGTACTGGGTCAATGGGTGAGTACTGGGTCAGTAGGCGAGTACTAGGTCATTGGCTGAATACTGGGTCAGTGGGTGAGTACTGGGTCGGTAGGCGAGTACTGGGTCAGTGGGTGAGTACTGGGTCAGTGAGTGAGTACTGGGTCAATGGGTGAGTACTGGGTCAGTAGGCAAGTACTAGGTCATTGGGTGCATACTGGGTCAGTGGGTGAGTACTGGATCAGTAGGCGAGTACTGGTTCAGTGGGTGAGTACTGGGTCAATGGGTGAGTACTGGGTCAGTAAGCGAGTACTGGGTCAGTGGGTGAGTAATGGGTCAGTGTGTGAGTACTGTGTCAGTGGGTGAGTACTGGGTCAGTGGGTGAGTATGGGTCAGTGGTGAGTACTGACTGGGTCAGTGGGTGAGTACCGAGTCAGTGAGTTTGAGTACTGAGTCAGTGGGTTTTGAGTACTGGGTCAGTAGGTGAGTACTGTGTCAGTGGGTGAGTACTGGGTCAGTGGGTGAGTACTGGGCCAGTGGGCGAGTACTGGGTCAGTGGGTGAGTACTGGGTCAATGGGTGAGTACTGGGTCAGTAGGCGAGTACTAGGTCATTGGGTGCATACTGGGTCAGTGGGTGAGTACTGGATCAGTAGGCGAGTACTGGTTCAGTGGGTGAGTACTGGGTCAATGGGTGAGGGACTGGTCAGTAAGCGAGTACTGGGTCAGTGGGTGAGTAATGGGTCAGTGTGTGAGTACTGTGTCAGTGGGTGAGTACTGGGTCAGTGGGTGAGTACTGGGTCAGTGGGTGAGTACTGACTGGGTCAGTGGGTGAGTACCGAGTCAGTGAGTTTGAGTACTGAGTCAGTGGGTGTGAGTACTGGCTCAGTAGGTGAGTACTGGGTCAATGGGTGAGTACTGGGTCAGTAGGCGAGTACTAGGTCATTGGCTGAATACTGGGTCAGTGGGTGAGTACTGGGTCGGTAGGCGAGTACTGGGTCAGTGGGTGAGTACTGGGTCAGTGAGTGAGTACTGGGTCAATGGGTGAGTACTGGGTCAGTAGGCGAGTACTAGGTCATTGGGTGCATACTGGGTCAGTGGGTGAGTACTGGATCAGTAGGCGAGTACTGGTTCAGTGGGTGAGTACTGGGTCAATGGGTGAGTACTGGGTCAGTAAGCGAGTACTGGGTCAGTGGGTGAGTAATGGGTCAGTGTGTGAGTACTGTGTCAGTGGGTGAGTACTGGGTCAGTGGGTGAGTACTGGGTCAGTGGGTGAGTACTGACTGGGTCAGTGGGTGAGTACCGAGTCAGTGAGTTTGAGTACTGAGTCAGTGGGTGTGAGTACTGGCTCAGTAGGTGAGTACTGTGTCAGTGGGTGAGTACTGGGTCAGTGGGTGAGTACTGGGCCAGTGGGCGAGTACTGGGTCAGTGGGTGAGTACTGACTGGGTCAGTGTGTGAGTACCGAGTCAGTGAGTCAGTGGGTGTACTGAGTCAGTGGGTGTGAGTACTGAGTCAGTGGGTGAGTACTGGGTCAGTGGGTGAGTCCTGGATCAATATGTAAATATTAGAATATGGTATGTCAGTTGTAAGGTTCGAAGTTGTGCTGATGGGAGAATATGTAAATCATCATCATCAGTCATCATCAGTATTATCATCATCCTCATTCCTCAATTCTCATTCATCATCCTCAATCATCAGTTGTCATCCTCAGTCATCATTCATGATCCCCAATCATCATCGGGTGAGCGCCAAACTTGTGGGGATCATACAGTGTCTGAGGAAAGGGAGGTAATCAGGTTCGATCCAAGGAATGGGAGGGAAGGCCTGGTCCCAGGTCCATCTTTGAGGGATGTTTTACCTACTTGTATATGTTTGTACATTAATCTGAAATAGTCATTATTATTATAATGCACTCCTAAACCTCTCATTGTCCTACTGAAGTATCCCAGCTCAGGCCGGTGTACTTCATGATACCCTGTGTAACATGACTCGGAAATATGGCTAGATTTTGTTTCCACAATGTAACTATCATATACAATATAGTGTTCCTATACATACGCACGTAAATCATATAGAAAAACGTAGTTACATCACGTAATTCATATGGAGTAGGGTGACAGAGGAGCAAGGTAATTCTGATGTACCTAACGAAAAACTTCTTGCACCTAATACCTATGTGCTTCGATGGCAGAGCTCATCAAAATGACCTGGAGAACATCCCAGTATTCTGGATGAGTGGACTACTGTACGTGCTCACCCAACCTTCACTCTTCACCGCCAGCGTCCTCTTTCGTATCTACACCATCGCAAGGATCCTCCACACAGTGTTGTACCTGCGCGGCAGCTTCCTCAGGGGCCCCTCATACATGGTAGGGATGGTAGTCAAGATTATCATGGTGGGCACAGTCATTTACACCTTCTGGTAAATTCATGGCGATCAAGTTCATCATGGTTGCCACCATCATGTACACCTGGTAAACTCACGCCCTGAGGGACCAATGTGCCCTCTCAACCTGTCCAGAAGTGGTGTAATACTAGGTTTTATCTGGTGTTTTCATTATATTTGTTTTGTGGGAAGAAGGGGATGATGATCAGTATAATGCTCATTTTATCATAGTATTTCGTTTAAATTGTTAATTTTTCATTTGCTTTAACGTCAATTACCATGTAACCATGACTGAGTATCCCTACCATGTTATACCACGTTACCTTATATTTTTATGCACATGCATTTGAAATATTTATATAGTCTCTCCTTTCCGCTTCTTCAGTAAGTTCATATTATATTCATGACCAATGCTAACTCCGTGTTAAATATTCTGACAGTTTTGTTTACTAAGAATGTAAGTGTACGCCAGTTGCCATTGTTTACAGTGTCAGGAACCATGGCATCTATACTTGATATAAATGTTGCATTATGGTGTAGAAGCCAGTAACTTCATCTTTAAATGCAGAATTTTGCGTTACTAATTTTAATATCTAATTCTTTATAAAAATAAAGTTGTAGATGGACATGAAGCTTTTTTGTACAATAATTAAAATAAAGGTTAAGTTATAATAACTATTATTTTTTCCTAAAGTTACGCTGATTCTTATATTCATATGAGACTCTAAACTCACTCTTACTGCATTACTGTTATACTGACCAGGAGCTCTACACCCTCAGGGGTCGTAGTGCCTGGGGTAATAGAAAGGTCTAATTCTTTAAATAAAGATCCCTTAGCTGAGATCAAGGTACCTTCCTCGAGGCTAAACCCAAAAGGGTTACAAAGTATTAAGGAAATGGGAGGTAAATAGTCTTCATCCAAGGTAGGCTGTGTGACCCTTGTCCCCTGAAGGGAGGTTCCTTGACGCTGGTGAGGAGCTCTTGATCTAGGGAATTGGATCTGTGCTCCAGTTCCCTGAATTGAGCCTGAATACCTTCCATTCCCCCGCCCAGGTGCGCTGTATAATTCTACAAGTTTAACGCTCTCTCGAGATTATAATAATAATAATAATGTATAACCCTTCTGGGTTTAGCTCTTAGTTGTGAATATAATAATCATCATCCAGGGAAGAAGAAATTAAAGGCCTGAGAATAATTAGGCATTAATGAAGAGGTACCTTATAATGGTTGACTGAATTTTTTTTAGTAAACCATTTGACTGAAAAAAAAATCCTCCAATTTTTAACGCAGTTGTGCTGAACTAAGGAGAGGTTCACGCAACAACTGGCATATGCAGGAGCCTTCCAGTCAATGTTAGACAAACCATTCCTGTGTTGGGTTTTCCTGAGATAACTTGAGAAAGCCTTCTCTGATTAGCTTCAAACTTTCAACATTGGTGATGGGTTCCAAGCTGCATCTGTGCTGCTGCTGTCGGTGTCGAGGTCCTCTTGGATGTGGAGGGGAACTTATGGCCCTTTCATGCCTTCTGGTAACTGTCGCTCAACTTTCCCTCCATTTCTTTCTTTTTTTCTTTATTTTCTCTTTTTTCTTTAAATAATAATAAGAAATAAGTACCACTATAGTGCCCTGTGGCATGGTAGCTAAAGCTCTTGCTTCACAAGGCGAGTGTCCGGGTTCAGTTCCCAGCGAGGGTAGAAACATTGGGCGTGTTTCTTTACACCGGTTGTCTGTGTTCCCCATCAGTAAAATACGTACATGGGTGTTAATTGACTGGCATGGGTCACATCCTGAGACAAAACTGACCTAATTTTCCAGAAATTCTCAGCATAACAAGCGGCTTTCTATATAGTAGTATGCCATCGCTGTCAGCTAGGCCTGTATGCTTTTTACATGTAGTAAATAAAAATATTATTTTTATTATTATTATTATTATTATTATTATTATTATTATTATTATTATTTTCTTATTATTATTATTTTATTATTATTATTATTATTATTATTATTATTATTATTATTATTATTATTATATTATGGAGGCTTCGTTTCATGATCCCCTCCTCCCCTCCCCCTCCTCCTCCCCCTCCTCCTCCCCCTCCTCCCGAGGACCTTTTTTGTTATTGCATCCTGTTCTGACCTGGCTTCATTACTGGACCATTTTTTGGACCTTTCCCATACCCCTGTACCTTCTGCTGGTGATGCTTCGTCACCTGGTCCAGGTGCAGAGGCTCCGCCTGTCTCTTCTAGTTCCTTTGCACATCTTTGACTATGCATCTGGCTTCCCCAGATACGGTACAACGATTTTCTGATCGCCCACCTGCCTCAGGTCGCCCACCTGCCTCAGGTCGCCCACCTGCCTCAGGTCGGCCGCCTGCGGTCCTACACCTAAACGTTCCAGGCCATTTGCTGACGATGTTCCTTTGATTTCTGCTAATTCCATCCAGATATGACCTACACAACATCTTCCTTTGCCTACCATATTTACAAGTACACAGTGGACCAAATTCTTTTCCTTGCAACCGACACCTCCTACTGATTATCTTTCAGACCACAGTATTGGTAAAGCTTTTTTACGACATTTTGGCCAAAATAAATCCTTTCATGATCTTCAGAGTGGTGCGCACATCGTTACAATTCAAAACGCGGGCCAAGCTCATAATTTTTCCCTTCTTACTTCTATTGATAAAGCTCCTATCACAGTCCACAAGCATGCTACTCTCAATTCTTGCAGTGGTACGATTGTCTTACCGCATGTCATTGTACAGTGTGATTTTCTGTCTTGCGGTAACGATATTTTAGAGCAATTAGCCCTCAAGGACCTTCCGATTCTCAAAGTGCATGGGTATGTCCTGCCCGTCCGTGGGCAGAGGAGCTTTCCCAGTAACACTGCCTGCTTAACCTTTGCCGTGAGCTTCAGTCCTCCATTTACAATGCAGGACATCACCTAAGGGCCCATAAAGTGGTCACCATGCCCCAACAGTGTCGAAATTGTTGGCCATCCTGCTAAATACTGCAGGTCTGTGGCAGAGTGTCCGGTCTGCGGTGTTGCGGATCATGCTGATATATCTTGAAGTCTTCCCACACTTGTCGTCATTGCAACAATGCTCACCTTTCCTTTTACCCGCAGATGTCAAGTCTGTCTTAATGAATGTGAAATCCATTGTCTTAAGGAGAGCGAGGGCCTTATGCTATGGCTGTCTCTTGGCTCTGCCTTCAGGGGAATCTTCCTCATGTTTCTTATTCTCGAGTAACTAGGAGACTTCCAACCTTGGCGGTTCCCCCCCAGTGCCATGTCTTCTGTGGTTACCCCATCTCTAATTCCTTAGCAGTTTTGCCCTCTGAAACCCCCACCCCTTACTTCTTACTACCTCTGCTTCTTCATCTTTTCGCCTGCTAGTTTCTAAGTGTTAGAGACCTCGCATACCTGCACCTTCTTTGCACCTCTCACCTGCAAAGTTGAACCCATCCCCAAAACCCAAGTCACTTTGCATTCCTTCGGTGTTTACAATTTCCCAACAGTCCTTCTTTTCGGCCTTGGAGCCTAGCTCTCATCCCTTTCTAGTTCTCACGTGAATGTAGAGGTTCACCCCCCTCGCGTAGTCCCCTCTTCTCTTATTCCCTCCTAGGCTGCTTCTTCACAGCCCCCTTCCAGACCCCTTCCTCTCTGTTTCCCCACAGGTCTTTTCTTCTTCTGCCCCTGCCGGCGCATCTCCCACCTTCAAGGACCATAACATTGTATCAATCACATCTGCTAGAAAAAATGACAGGATGGATAACGAGAACCTTCAAAACTAGGGATGCCAAGCCCATGATGACACTCTTCAGGTCGTTTGTTCTATCTAGGCTGGAATATTACTGCACACAACAGCACCTTTCAAGGCAGGTGAAATTGCTGACCTAGAAAATGTACAGAGAACCTTCATGGCACGCATAACTGCGATAAACCACCTTAATTACTGGGAAAGCAAAGTGACTGAATAATCCCTGGTTAACACCAAGTATCCTCAAATCCATTAACACAAAGCACAAATATGAAAAACAGTATAGAATGGGTCAAATAACTAGAGAACAATCTAAACGTTACTCGTCAGCACTTACCAGCCTGATAAGAAGATCTAAAAAATTGTACTATGAAAATAGATTACATAACATCAAAGGTGATATGAAAAAAAACTGGAAAACTCTATCTGAAATTCTTGGAACTAAACAGTTATCCAAAAACAAAACAAACTAACAAAATCAGATGAACCCTCACTCACACCTAGAAGACAAAATGAATGCAGATGTAATATACACAGACTTTGCAAAAGCCTTCGACAAGTGTGACCATGGCGTAATAGCGCACAAAATGCGTGCTAAAGGAATAACAAGAAAAGTTGGTAGATGGATCTATAATTTCCTCACTAACAGAACACAAAGAGTAGTAGTCAACAGAGTAAAGTCCGAGGCAGCTACGGTGAAAAGCTCTGTTCCACAAGGCACAGTACTAGCTCCCATCTTGTTCCCTCATCCTCATATCTGACATAGACAAGGATGTCAGCCACAGCACTGTGTTTTCCCTTTGCAGATGACACCCGAATCTGCATGACAGTGTCTTCCATTGCAGACTCTGCAGTCCAGGCGGACATCAACCAAATCTTTCATGGGCTGCAGAAAACAATATGAAGTTCAATGATGAGAAATTTCAATTACTCAGATATGGTAAACACGAGGGAATTAAATCTTCATCAGAGTACAAAACAAATTCTGGCCACAAAATAGAGCGTAACACCAACGTCAAAGACCTGAGAGTGATCATGTCGGAGGATCTCACCTTAAAGGGGCCCATAACATTGTATCAATCGCAGCTGCTAGAAAAATGACAGGATGGATAATGAGAACCTTCAAAAGTAGGGAGGCCAAGCCATGATGACACTCTTCAGGTCACTTGTTCTATCTAGGTTTTGGGAAAATTGCTGCACACTAACAGCACCTTTCAAGGCAGGTGAAATTGCTGACCTAGAAAATGTACAGAGAACCTTCACAGCGCGCATAACGGAGATTAAAACACCTCAATTACTGGGAGCGCTTGAAGTTCCTGAACCTGTATTCCCTGGAACGCAGGCGGGAGAGATACATGATTATATACACCTGGAAAACCCAGAGGACTAGTACCGAACTTGCACACGAAAATCACTCACAACGAAAGCAAAAGACTTGGCAGACGATGCAACATCCCCAATGAAAAGCCCGGGGTGTCACTAGCACGTTTAAAAGACAATACAATAAGTGTCAGGGGCCCGAGACTGTTCAACTGCCTCCCAGCATACATAAGGGGGATTACCAACAGACCCCTGGCAGTCTTCAAGCTGGCACTGGACAAGCACCTAAAGTCGGTACCTGACCAGCCGGGCTGTGGCTCGTACGTTGATTTGCGTGTAGCCAGCAGTAACAGCCTGGTTGGTCAGGCTCTGATCCACCATGAGGCCTGGTCACAGACCGGGCCGCGGGGGCGTTGACCCCCGGAACTCTCTCCAGGTAAACTCCAGATAAACACCTACTGAAACAGCAAACAGACTTAATGTTTTCTTCTCCAGGATAGGAAAAAATCTAGCAAACAAAATACCAAGCACGAACACCCGTCCATCAGACTACCTCACAGGTACCTACCCAAATACGCTATTCCTAGCTCCAACCAACCCCACTGAAGTTACACTCATCATAAACACCCTTAAAAACAAGGCAGGAGACATAAACAACTTGCCTGCTTTTATGTACAAAAAAGATACTCAAGTATTGTCACCAATTATTGCAACACTCTTTAACAAATCCATTGAATCATCTACCTTCCCAACAATCCACAAAGATTAGATTTTTTAGATTTTGCCACCGAAGTGGCTAATTTATTGTGCACCCCATATCCATCCTGTGGACGGTAGCGCGAGAGCATATGGATACACAAAAGGCCTAGGAACTAGGCCCCAAAGGGTTAACAGGAATACATATGGATTTATATCTACATATCTATAGTTCACTTATCTGTTACAAGCCAATTTAGGAAATTTGCTTAGTATATCTGGTATCTTATTTTCATTAATAAGATATCTTGACATGTCACATAGGTTAGTATACTGTCTGTCTCTGTATTCCTCATTAAGTGGACAATTAAGCACATGTGTCAAGAGAGTGACCAATATGCCTGATCACATAATTACATTAGTTTGATAATCATTCTTGTGTGTCTCCCAAATGCCAGAAGTACTTGTTAACCAGGCCTAAGCCTGGCCACTACAACATCAGTCTGTCTGTTCACATTGCATGTGCTCCATAAACATACTTATCTACCTTCATGTATCATAGTGGGTCTAGATCTACTCAGGCTTCTAACTGCAATCCTATAAACAGATCAATCATTTTTCAATATTTACTTCTCTCCTTATATTATTCCTAATGCTAGGTCACAGGAATTCCAAAGTTATATTCTACATTCTCCTTCTCGATACTCTTCTTGGCTAACATATCACTTTATCTGAAGGAGTAAATCAATGTGTGATGGGATCCATAGCAAGTACATTAATTCCTTCGTTCCCCCCCCTCCCTAATTTTTGGTATCTATTACTGGCTTCCCCCCCCCCCCCCCACAATGAAACATTGGTGTTAGGAGTAATTATATGAGCAAGAGCCTTCAATGATGACATAGAATCAGGAATGAGGATGAGGTCAAGCTCAGTGTATCGGTTAGCTTTCGCGCATTAGGATTGCAAACAATTCAGTTTGCAGTGTAGGACGCCCATTGTTTATTCTTATGCCTAACTCAAACAAAAATTTATTATCGTTCTAACTCGGAGGTGGCAACAAGAGCAGATTTCAGCCCTGCCAGAAGAATCCTGTTTAGATCCATCAGTGTAATAACTTGTGATAAACTTGTTACTACCAGCTAGGTGAGAAATATCTTCTTGAGCAGTTGCTCTAAACACGAGATTTAAGGAAAGGGATATAGCAATGAGCTTCTTGGGAGGGACTTGTAGGTATGTGATATTAATTGAAACACATCTTCCATGGAGGGGTGAAATGCTCTTGTTGCCTACAGTGATACAGTTCATTGCAGGTTATAAAACTATTGCATTGCACGTTTTCCACAATTCATTTAGATCTGTGTGTATTTACCTCTAGGACACTTGGTAAGGATTCACTGTGACTGTTGTCTGGTTCGTTCTCAAACATTCTAATACCGAGTACAGTGTTAATTTCAACAATCCTATAACGGTACTAGAAATACCAAGTCCTTCCTCATGTTAAGAACTTTTGTAGATCTGGGACAGCCAAGAAGAATAATCCCTTGAGAGCTTATTTTGCATTAACTACAAGGTCGGAGATGAACTTTCTCTAGCTTATATCAAAATGGGAGCAGATAATCAATTAAAGGACTAACATAGGCTATGTACATCATTCTCACGATTCACACATTTAGCACCATAGTTGGATTGTAGCCAGCAACAGCTTAGAGAGCATTTAGCCTTAGCTTTACATTTCTTGTTTTGTTGTGGTATAGTGGATTTGTTAAAGGAGTACATCTACAACAAGATATCTGTAATGTTTTAAGTGCTAAATGATTTCACCTGCAAATAGATGGGTGGGGGATGTCGTTTGCTTGTTAATATCTAGTTTTAGAGGACGATATTATGAGGCCTAGTCGATTACAATTGCTTGACACTTCAGTAAGAATGGTATTCATCTTTTTATGCCCTGTTGTATGGATCAAGATATCATCAGCATAGCTTATAGCTATATGTTTAGGTGAGGCAGGTAGGCATTTAGGAGAGCATTAATTCAGAATATTAAATAGCATGGGACTAAGAACTCTCCCAGAGGTTGTACCTAAAGCATTTCTTTTAGAATCACTTCTGAAGCCTAGGTAAAGGACAGAGGGATAACTCCTATTTGACAGGTATCCTATTAACCACCAGAGTATGTGCCGACAATATTCGTTTTGGCTAGTTCATGAGTATACGGTTGTCTGTTCGCAATATCAATGCAGATTTTAGATCAAGAAAAGTGGGTATAACTAGTTAGAGGTTCTGTGCAGTGAGAAGGTGGAAATACGTTTCTGCACACTTTTACTTTCATGAACCCATAGAGGTAGGGGGAGGAAAGTCGATGTCTGGATTCTGTAGTACAGTTTGTTTGTTAAGCATCATTTCTTTTCAAATGTTTTAAAAAGGACAACTAGTTAAGGAGTCGGCCTAAATGTATCAGGCTGTTGGGGCTAAGGTGTAGTAATAGGCACAATGAGACTATTGGTCAGGAAGTAGGAAGAACGTCCCCTCAATGTAACTGAGATTATACAGTGCCACAAAGGGTTATCAGGCACGTGCCTTAGAGTTCTGAGAATATCATAGGATTATACCATCCTCTCCAGGAGCAGTTGATCGACCTTTGGTTAATGCATTATCTAATTTCATATCGGTAAAGAGGCAATCACTTCATCAATATTTTGGCTCATAAAATTAATTCAGTTTCAACATTTCTTCAGAAGTACTCTCTAATTTTTTTTCTATATGAGATGGAAGGTCTTTCTGCCTGGGATGTTTTGGGACCTATCATTTATGAGGTCATTTGCTTTTTCTAAGAGGAAAGGATCACGATGAGCAACATTGCCAATCTGTTTCCTGGTTATTGTATTTATACCTTTCCCAAGCCAAACTCAAAAGGGTGACCTATTTATCCACTAACAAACTGTTCCCATTCCTGTTGCCTAAGTTCTTCCTTTCTATTTCCTTGATTTGTTAGTGCCAGCTTGGAACGTTCTGAGCAGGTCTGGGGTTTCTACATTCACGGTATGCTTTACCAATCCTCCTAGCTGATGTGTTAGATTGCGCAGCTCTGTGGTTCATTATAGTATTTACATAGGTTTTTATTGTTAATTATAGTGAAGGTAGAGGATTTTTGTTTCCTATTCCTGACCCACTTGAATCTGTGAGAACACTCTCAATAGTGGTATTCAATCATCATTAAATTTTTGTGTGGCCAATGGCTCGATATTTCTTTACCATTGATCCAGTGGTTAATAAAGTTGTCTCTGTGTTCTGGTTGAGAATAAGTTTCTCCTTCTGTATTTAGCTCTTGTGATTGGTGGAGATGTGATCAAGATTGACAGTTGATAGTTTGGGAAGTTGATCAGATAGAAGATCATCAACCTATGACAGAGTCATGCATCGTATATGATGTATTTAAATCCAGACACAGATCTAGTATGCCCACATATATGTGAGTAGGCTTCAGTAGTGCCCACAATTCGAACATTATCATGCTTTCATTTAGCAATCTCACTAGTTTAGTTCCATTGGTGGTTTGTTATAGACCCACCAATTTTTTTTGTTGGCATTTTAAAATCTCCAAGAATTATGGTAGCGTACACTACTTGATTGCGATCTGGTAAAGCATCAGGTCGAGCTGGTTCGCTGGGGATAGAGATTAAATGTTTATGGAAAAAATCGCCCTGATTTACTTTTGACACCCATGATACTGCATGTTAACTCGACTTCTGTAAGGTAAGGAGTGAATTTGGCAAGCTCTTTTGACCATACATCATACAACAGTTGGTTGACCTTAGGTTATAAGCTGCCATATCAGGCAAGTTGGTGGAGGTGCTCCATCTTTCAATTACATTCCTGAAACAGATGACATCAATATTTCTTGTTGCACTAATATGATTTGTAAGTCAGGCTACCGCTTACTGATGGAAGAATTGTTTCCTTGAAAAGATTTTGTAATGTATCCACTGTAGGAGGTATTACAATCTCTTGCTCATTAAGATGGTAAAACTATATGCTTTGACTACAGTGTGAAGATACTTAGAGCAAATAGATAGTTTGTTATACGTCTTTATCTTCTGGACCTTTATTTTTAAGCATTTTTCGGGCATTTTGGCAGGCAGTTAGTGATAAGAAGTCTTGAAGCAAGAGTTATGGCTTTCTCACAAATTGCTGGAGCCGACGGAGATTGACTCGCACTTTTGACATCATCACCATGCTCAAGAGCATCATCTGGGATTACATATATTTATTAAACTTGTCAGGATCTGTTCAAGATGCTCAATTTTTTTTTCTGGAAAGTTGTTATAATAGGAGGGGAAGATCTAACGAATCTATGCCTCTCGGAGGATGGGCACTTCTGGGTTAGTGCTTTTCTTTAACACCTATCACCTTAACAGGTACCATGGTAACATTTGTTCTCAGTTTCATCAATTCATGGCAGGTAGGTCCTGTGCATATGACTCATCTCCAATTTCCAGGAGGTTACCTGTGTGGTGTCCCCGTCTGACTGTTGTAGGTTGTGGTATTGGGAGAATGACAAACTCATCCCATATTCGGTGTAGCCATATGGTTCTGTAGGTGCTAGACCAGTTGTTCCATATGGTGTGTGCCAGGGGATAGTCTTGCTCTTTCCACAGCTGGTGTGTTGTGATGGCATTCTGGTATCACCAGAAATCCTTTGCAGTGGGATGGGGTTTCTTTGCACACTTTGCAGAGGCTTCAGTCTCAGATCTGGTGTGGTAGGACTGGATGGCCCCATCCTCAGTTCCATAAAGGACTGTTATCAGGTTTTCTGAGGTTGTTTGGGTTCTGACTGCAGTCCTTGTGGGAGACGTAACCCAACTTCTTTACAGTAATACCTTAAATTTTCGGCTGTCATGGCCCTACTGTCGGATTCCTAGTGGAATGTTTCCAGCACACTTACCCACACCAAGAAATGTAGTATTCCACAGTCTACTCAACATGGCCATAGTGCTGGCTGGGATTTGTAAACACCTACGTTTATGGGGTTAGAGTACCTTCGGATGTTAGGAAACGATAAACCATGCACCCAGATATTCCGGGGGAGGGGCACAGGACCTACCAACTGGCAATAATTTGGGATTTTCCTTTAAGTCTTTTAGGCTTGATGATATGCTCACTTAGAGTCAGATGGGATGGGTCCATGCAGAGAGGGTATCCAAAGATATGATACTGACCCAGTTTTTACGTGGTGAGTGTCTGATGGCGGTCGAGCAGCTTAATATCCCCATAAGGTGTACTAAGTTGATCATGAATCAGTCCTTTATTCTGTTCCACAAACACAAAGTTGTGTGTGTTTTTCCTAAATTGGACCCGTGAGTTTGGATGCTTGGTTACAGGTTCCATTAGCCAGCACACTTAGCAGGCAGCGGGGTGTTGTAGGGAAAGTTCAGCCATAAACACATTTCTTCCTTTGAGAACGCTTCTTGCTGCAGCATCTGTGCACCAAGGACGTTTTGTATCACTTGTGTACGAGTCAAGTGAGTCTGACTATGTGACGCTCTAGCCCTTTTCACTTTTTCTCCTTTGTTTACTTTTAAAGAGTTGGAAGCTATCTTCATTTCCTCACCTGCAGAAATAGGTTCCTCTATGACAGTTGCCATGTTTGCCAGTGTTGATATCTGGTGTAAGACTCACAAACACAAGAATTCTCGCTTATCTTTCCCATATCCGCTTATGCATGAGCAAATATCTCTACAAAGTCAGAAGTCCAAAAGAGTTCCACAAGACACAATTGCTCAAGTTCAATGAACACCTCCAACCATACTCAACCCTGACCACCACCACTCTATACGACACACCACCCCACCAAAATAAACACTCAGAGACCTCTTGTATGTGTGTTTAATAATATGGTACATATAATGATAAATGGATGGTACTGGAGGCCTGGTCCCAGCCGGGCCGCGGGGCGCCGACCCCCGGAACTCTCTCCTGGTAAACTCCAGGGTAAAGGCTGGGGTCTTGCCACCTTAACACATATTACAAAGATGAAAAGAGAGAGAGAGAGAGAGAGGAGAGAACGAGAGAGAGAGGAATAGATGAAGTGAGGATGAGAGAGAGAGAGTGAAGAGGAAAGAAAGGGGATGGGATGAGAGAGGAGGAGAGAGAGAGAGAGAGGAGAGAGAGAGAGAGAGAGAGAAGTAGGTAATATTGAGCATAAAAATTAGAATTCATGACATACATCCACACTAAACATGAGGTTCAAATTCAATGATAACTTCCACTTGAGTAGTTCGGATACTGCCACCTAATGTACCTCACTGAAATAATAATATAGCAGACATCACAATGGATTGCTGAAGACAACCTCTTACCCCAAACCATAGATTGTAAACCAGTATTATTTTAAAAAAAAAAAAAAATAGGTAATGTTTACATGCAATGAGAATAAATCCTTGGTCGACTTCCTTGGTCCATCCTGGGTAACTCACACGTTACTATGTTATACATGTATGCAAGCATAAGTGTGCAAGCTGTAGATAGATGAACTGTACATAAACAATCTCACTTACACAGCGTTATATGTTATGACAAGTGTTCCAAGTAACAATGTGTTACACTTTATCACTTAGAATACTTTTTGTTGATGTAAATATAGGTAGTGGAGTGGTACACCGCTGGTTCGTATTAAACACATGAACTTTCAGGTCACACCACTAGGCCCAGCTTCTGGAGTTACCAGCGTTTTAATGGTTTATAATGTGTCCAGTGCGTGTCTGCAGTCATTAAATTGGTGTATCAGAAGGGTTAAACACTACAATTTCCAGTTGATCAATAGTCTAAAACAATTTACCAACAGTTAACTAGAAGTATAATGATGGCAAATTGTTACTATTTCAAATTTTAAACTAGCGCGCTAAACCACTAGTGCGTGGCAAGGGGAACATAGATGTTACCAGGTGACTTGCTTAACACAGTTGAAGGTAAACCGAATTACTCAAGTAAGAAAGTATTCATGAAAACTGAACCTTTATATGCAGCAGTATGCTGTTCACAGTAAAAATACAAAGCATAAAGTTTTACACACTCACACCACAGCTGAACACTGCAATTTGAAATAATACTGGGAAATTTATCATGTAAAGTTTCAGTCTGAACGAGAAAATGTAATAGAAAACACATCAATGGACACTAGGACAAGCAAACTTAAACTATGTAACCGTATTTAATAGTTCAGTTACACTGAGCAGAGCATGGATTACCTGATTTATTAAATGCAAGGAGTCACTACACTGAAGTACACTCTGGAGCCTTTTTAAATAAAGTCTAATACAGGCTACAATGGACAATTAAACTGTTGGGGGAAAGCAAGCACTTAAACATTCTTAGCACAAGTCTGACAGATGAATGTTCACTGTGTACAAGCCATTCATCACAAGTTACGATGTTTATAAGTGAACTCTGGCATTGTCCAGTCAAAATGTCAGCACTGCAAGCTCGTCAATTGTTCTCAAGCCACTACAGGAAACACTGGTTATGCCAGCAGCACTGCAGAACGTATACAGACATGTGGGCCCTAGGACAGCTATAACTGCAGCTGCATTAGCCGTACTCGGCTAGCTTCTAGTGCCACCCTCAAGCTTGCTTGACTCTGTGCTCGCCAAAGCCCGCGCCAAACACCTCGACTCCTGCTTGCAGCAGGCAGGCAGGCACACAGGAGACACTTCGCAAGATGGTGGAGTGCAGCACAGAGGACACGGGCACTCAAAGCACCCTGTGTCTGGTAAAAAACACCTCTAGCCACAAGCAAATAGAGGCGAACGGCTGAGTTCAAATCGAGGAAAGGAGAAGGGACAAGGAAAGGGATATTCACCTCGCTAGGACACAGGCAATCTGAGGTTTGTAGTGGCCTGCAGGTCGAGTGCAATTTTTCAAGGTCATTCAATGGGACCACAGTCGTCTCGGAGTTACCAACCCTGTACTACTTGTTAATTACTCCAAGCCCGCAGCACTTAACACATCTAGCACACGTTGTCGTGGAATGACAGACAAATTGTCACTACATAAGAACTAGTTCTCACAACACCGAAGGTACGGCCGGAACACTGTAGAACGTTCACAAAGGCATTCTGGGATTCAGAACAGATGTAGCCTTGGCCTTCACTGGCTGGCTTGGAGCGCTGTTTGGCCTGGATCAGCTAAACTCGCCCTTGTCCCATATGTAGATAATGGCGACGAGTTAAGGGATACCGGTGAATAGGAAAGTCGAGGAAGGGACATTCACCTCACTAGACACACGCAGTATGGGTGTAAGTGGCATGCAGGTCTTATAGTGCCATTTTCAAGGTCACCCAGCAGGCCAGACATTCCTCACTCATTTTAAGCCTACGTAGGTACTGATGGTAGCACAATGTCCTAAGTCAGCATAATCCACTCATGCAAATAGTTACAACAAATCTGCAGCACTTGCGGAACTCACATATTCGAGTACCAGCGGGGCAGCAAAATACACCTCTACACTGCACGTCGTTGATAGAGGCGAACGGCTGAGTTTAAAGGAGGAGAGCTGGGGACACAGGAGAACAGCAGGGGCAACTGAGCACGCACATTCGCCTCTCTTCACATAGTCAATATGGGCGAAAGTCTCAGGCAGGTGATGCAGTGCCTCGCTCAAGGTCACAGGCTCCACAAAGGAGGTGACCAAGCTGACTTGAATAACTATAGACCAATATCTAACTTACCACAGATCTCTAAATAACTTTGAAAAATTAATTCATAGACGGATCTATTCCTACCTCGTCTCGCACAACATTAAACCCTTGTCAGTTTGGATTCAGGAATAATAAAAGCACAAATGATGCTATCATACACATGCTAGAACTAATATATACCGCACTTGAAAAGAAAAGTCCCGCTGGGCATTTTCATTGATTTACGTAAAGCTTTCAATACAGTCGACCATGAACTGCTGTACTCCAAATTAACGCACTAAGGTATCAGAGGCCACTCCCTCAACTACCTAAAATCATACCTTAGTAACAGAACTCAATATGTGCATGCAAATGATGCAAACTCTTCCACCCAACCACTCACAGTAGGAGTACCACAAGGAAGCGTCCTTGGACCACTCCTCTTTCTCATCTACATCAATGATCTACCGAATGCATCACAGCTACTCAAACCCATATTATTTGCAGATGGCAGTACATATGTCTTTTCCCACCCAAACACACTCATACATATATAGCTAGAGAAAGTTCCCTCTGACCCATGGAGTAAATGCAAAATGAAGCTCTCAGGACTATTCTTGGCTGTCCCAGATCTACAAAAGTTCTTAACATGAGGAAGGAGCTTGGTATTTCTAGTATCAGTGATAGGATTGTTGAAATTAACACTGTACTCGGTATTAGAATGTTGAGAAACGAACCAGACACTGTCACAGTGAATCTTACCAAGTGTCTAGAGGTAAATACACACAGATCTAAATGGATTGTGAAAACGTGCAATTGCATTAAGTTTTATAACCTGCATGAACTGCATCACTGTAGGCAACAAGAGTATTTCACCCCTCCATGGAAGATGTGTTCATTTAATATCACATACCTACAAGTCCCTCCCAAGAAGCTCATTGCTAGTAATCCCTTCCTTAAATCTCTTGTTAGAGCAACTGCTCAAGAAGAAATTTTTCGCCTAGCTGGTAGTAATAAGTTATCACAAGTTATATACACTGATGGATCTAAACAGGAGTCTTCTGGCAGGGCTGCATCTGCTCTTGTTGCCACCTCCCTAGTTAAGAACGATAAATAAATTTGTTGAGTTAGGCATAAGAATTAACAACTGGGCGTCTACACTGCAAACTGAATTGTTTGCAATCCTAATGGCGCTAAAGCTAACCTATGACACTGAGCTTGACTCTATCATCATTACTGATTCTATTCATCATTGAAGGCTCTTGGCTCATATAATGACTCCAACAACATGCTCATTGGGGAAGCCAGGTATAGATACTCAAAAATTAGGGACAAAGGAATAATGTACAATTGCTATGGATCCCATCACACATTGGATTACTCCTTCATGATAAAGTTGATATGTTGGCCAAGAAGAGTATCCAGAAGGAGAACGTAGAATATAACTTTGGTATAACTGTGTCTAGCATTAGGAATAATATTAGGAGAGAAGTAAATAATGAAGATGATTGTTATAGGAATGCAGTTAGAAGCCTGAGTAGATCTATAACCCACTATGATAACATGAACGTAGATAAGTATGTTTATGGAGCAACTTGCAATGTGAACAGACTGACTGATGTTGTAGTGGCCAGGCTTAGGCTTGGTTACAAGTACTTCTGGCAGTTTGGGAGACACACAGATGATGATCAAACTAAATGTAAATTATGTGATCAGGCAAATGGTCACTCTCTTGAACACTATGTGCTTAATTGTCCACTTATTGAGGAATACAGAGACAGACAGTATAATAACCTATGTGACATGTCAAGATATCTTATTAATGAAAATAAGATACCAGATATACTAAGCAAATTTCCTAAATTTGCTTGTAACAGATAAGTGAACTATAGATATGTAGATATAAATCCATATGTATTCCTGTTAACCCTTTGGGGCCTAGTTCCTAGGCCTTTTGTGTATCCACATGCTCTCGCGCTACCGTCCACAGGATGGATATGGGGTGCACAATAAACTAGCCACTTCGGTGGCAAAATCTAAAAAAAAAAAATCTAATCTTAGACTAGCATACATAGCAGTCAATGCTGAATTGCAGAAAATATCAGCCTGGTTAATGACTAACAAACTTACCTTAAATACTGATAAAACCTATTTCATTCAGTTTGGAAACAAAGCTGCAAATGATCCAATTAACATAACGCATAAATAGATCATCAGTCACAAGACTCACAGAGGGAAAATTCCAAGGGATCCCCCTTTACAGCCTTAAGTTCCGGACATCACATACAACAAAACACCAAGAAAATCTCCCAGACTGTATTATACTCTCAAAGGTGCACACAACTTATCACATGCACATTTAAACAGTCATACAGTTGCACGCAACATATCACTGAACTGCACGTCCAGAATTACAGTCATACAGTTGCACACAACATAGTCACATTGAGTGCACCGATGATTACAGTACATATACATGTGATCACCACTTAACACTGCACACCAATGAAACAGTATAAACATGTGCACAACAACTATCACTGCACGCAGTGGCAACAGACATACAGGTGCACACAACTTATCACTTGCACCAGTTATACATTCAAACAGGATGTACTACAACTTATCACATGCAGACCAGAGATACATACAAACAGGTGCACGACAACTTATATATCACAGCAACCATAGATAACAGTCTACAGGTCTGCACACAATCTAAACACTGCAACCAGTGCAACAGAGTCATACAGGTTGCACATCACTATATCACTGCATGAGAGATACAGTCCATTACATGTGCACACAACTTATCACGCACCAGTGATACAACCCATACAGTTGCACAACAACTTATCCTGCACCAGTGAAACAGTCATACAGGTAGAAGCACAACGAATACACTGAGCAGCCAGAGATACAGTCTACAGGTGCACACAACTTTACCCACTGGCACCAGTGTATACAGTCAAACAGGTGTACACTACAAATCACTGCACCAAGTATACAACCATACATGTGCCACAACTAAATCACAAGCACCATTGTTACATTCCAAACAGGAGCAACACAACTTATCACTGTACCAGAGATACACCATACAGTGCACCCCAACTTATCACTGCACCAGAGATACAGCCATAAGGTGAAACAAAACTTATCCCTGCACCAGGATACAGCCATACAGGTGACACAACTTATCGCTGCACAAGAGATAAACATACAGGTGCACACAACTTATCCCTGCCCAAAGAGATAAAACCATAAGGTGCACACAACTTATCCTGCACCAGGATAAAACATACAGGTGCACACAACTTATCGCCTGCACAAGAGAAAATAAATACAGGTGCACACAACTTACCCTGCCCCAGAGATAAACCATACAGGTGCACACAACTTATCCTGCCACCAAAGGATAAAACCATACGGGTGCACACAACTTATCGCTGCCCCAAGAGATAAACCATACAGGTGCACACAACTTATCCTGCACCAGAGATACACCATACAGGTGCACACAACTTTTTCTGCACAGAGATAAAACCATACAGGTGCCACAACTTATCGCTGCCCCAAGAGATACAACCATACAGGTGCACACAACTTATCGCTGCACCAGGGATACAACCATACAGGTGCACACAACTTATCGCTGCACAAGAGTTTATAACCATACAGGTGCCACAACTTATCGCTGCCAAGAGATAAACCATACAGGTGCACACAACTTATCGCTGCCCCAAGGGATAAACCATACAGGTGCACACAACTTATCGCTGCACAAGAGATATAACCATACAGGTGCACACAACTTATCGCTGCACCAGAGATACAACCATACAGGTGCACACAACTTATCGCGCACAAGAGATATAACCCAAATACGGGTGCACACAACTTATCGCTGCACAAGAGATATAACCATACAGGTGCACACAACTTATCGCTGCACCAGAGATACAACCATACAGGACCACACAACTTATCGCTGCACCAGAGATACAAACATACAGGTGCACACAACTTATCACTGCACCAGAGATACAACCATACAGGACCACACAACTTATCGCTGCACCAGAGATACAAACATACAGGTGCACACAACTTATCGCTGCACCAGAGATACAACCATACAGGTGCACACAACTTATCGCTGCACCAGAGATACAAACATACAGGTGCACACAAATTGTTGAATGAACAAATGAAATCAAACATGGATTTAAATCCAACATACACTTTATTCACTATAGAAAAATGCATAGGATGAGTATCATGCCAAGATTAGATGATGGCTGGGCTGAGTATTACTCTGGCTGGACCTTCATCACTCTGATGTGATGCTGGTTGATCTTCACGAGCATCATCATGAGCATCATCATGAGCATCATCACGAGCATCATCATGAGTAACAGACAGGACTCAGAGTTAGCGGAACTTTATTTAACAGAAGCTAATTGGTCCGATAACGGTTTCCAAAGTTAACGGAAACAATAATCCGCTAAACAAAAAGTTCCGTTAATTAGCGGTTAGCGGAACTGTGCACACCACTGACTGTAAGCAATAGCTAGTAATATCAGTATACATTTCCATTCGCTATACTAAACACTATCCACATAAACCATTATTCTAGATGGAATAACTTAATAAACAATATGTTACATCTCTTCCTAACACCCTATTGAATCCAGGAGAGGACAGTCTACCAAAGCCTGAATTACGCGTCTTACTGTAGCCTGTTAATAACTTGCCATCTGTACTAAACCAGTGTGAGAGATACCCTGCTTGGCTAGCTGTGATGGAATTGTTATCTGATAAACCTAAGGTACACCAGTACTTATTCAGTGTTTATGTAATATTATTTTGTACTGTCAGGCAATGGTGGCTCCGTGACAAAGAGGAAGCCATTAGAGTGCTTTAAACTTTATATTGGATACTTTACAGAGTTCTGGAACAGGAGAAAAAACTTTAAAATCTCTAAACAGTTGTCTTCATTTCTTCAGCATGTACCATCCGTAAACAAGACGTAATAGTATATGAAACGTGATAGTACAAGTGAAGTTATGGTATATGTAACGTGATGGTACAAATGACGAGATGGTATATATGGTGATACAAGTTTACCTGGAGTTTACCTGGAGAGAGTTCCGGGGGTCAACGCCCCCGCGGCCCGGTCTGTGACCAGGCCTCCTGGTGGATCAGAGCCTGATCAACCAGGCTGTTGCTGCTGGCTGCACGCAAACCAACGTACGAGCCACAGCCCGGCTGATCAGGAACCGACTTTAGGTGCTTGTCCAGGGCCCTGAAGACGCCAGGGGTCGTTGGTAAACCCCTTTGTGTGCTGGGAGGCAGTTTAACAGTCTCGGGCCCCTGAACTTATTGTATGGTCTCTTAACGTGCTGTGACACCCTTTCTTTCATGGGGGGATGTTGCATGTCGCCAATCTTTTTGCTTTCGTAGTGAGTGATTTTTCGTGTGCAAGTTCGGTACTAGTCCCTCTAGGATTTCCAGGTGTTATATAATCTGTATCTCTCCCTCCTGCGTTCCAGGAATAAAGGTTTAGGAACCTCAAGCCTCCCAGTAATTGAGGTGTTTTTATCTCCGTTATGCGCGCCGTGAAAGTTCTCTGTACATTTTCTAGGTCGGGAATTTCACCTCCTTGAAAGGTGCTGTTAGTGTGCAGCAATATTCAGCCTAGATAGAATAAGTGACCTGAAGAGTGTCATCATGGCTTTGGCCTCCCTAGTTTTGAAGGTTCTCATATCCATCCTGTCATTTTTCTAGCAGATGGGGATTTATACAATGTTATGGGCCTTGAAGGTGAATCCTCCGACATAAACACTCCCAGTTTTTGACGTTGTTTCGCTCTATTTTGTGGCCAGAATTTGTTTTGTACTCTGATGAAGATTTAATTTCCTCATGTTTTTCCATATCTGATTAATTGGAATTTCTCATCGTTGAACTTCATATTGTTTTCTGCAGCCCACTGAAAGATTTGGGTTTATGTCCCCCCTGGAGCCTTCAGTGTCTGCAATGGAAGACACTGTCATACAATTCGGGTGCATCTGCCAAGAAGACACGTGTCGTGGCTGACATCCTTGTCTATGTCGATTGAGGATGAGGAACAAGATGGAGCGAGTACTGTGCCTTGTGGAACAGAGCTTTTCACGGTAGCTGCCTCGGACTTTACTCTGTTGACGACTACCCTCTGTGTTCTGTTAGTGAGGAATTATAGATCCATCGACCGACTTTTCCTGTTATTCCTTTAGCACGCATTTTGTGCGCTATTACGCCATGGTCACACTTGTCGAAAGCTTTTGCAAAGTCTGTATATATTACATCTGCATTCTTTTTGTCTTCTAGTGCATTTAGGACCTTGTCGTAGTGATCCAATAGTTGAGACAGACAGGAGCGACCTGTTCTAAACCCATGTTGCCCTGGGTTGTGTAACTGATGGGTTTCTAGATGGGTGGTGATCTTGCTTCTTAGGACCCTTTCAAAGATTTTTATGATATGGGATGTTAGTGCTATTGGTCTGTAGTTCTTTGCTGTTGCTTTACTGCCCCCTTTGTGGAGTGGGGCTATGTCTGTTGTTTTTAGTAACTGTGGGACGACCCCCGTGTCCATGCTCCCTCTCCATAGGATGGAAAAGGCTCGTGATAGGGGCTTCTTGCAGTTCTTGATGAACCAGAGTTCCATGAGTCTGGCCCTGGGGCAGAGTGCATGGGCATGTCATTTATCGCCTGTTCGAAGTCATTTGGCGTCAGGATAACATCGGATAGGCTTGTGTTAATCAAATTTTGTGGCTCTCTCATAAAAAATTCATTTTGATCTTCGACTCTCAGTCTGGTTAGCGGCTTGCTAAAAACTGAGTCATATTGGGACTTGAGTAGCTCACTCATTTCCTTGCTGTCATCTGTGTAGGACCCATCTTGTTTAAGTAGGGGCCCAATACTGGACGTTGTTCTCGATTTGATTTGGCATAGGAGAAGAAATACTTTGGGTTTCTTTCGATTTCATTTATGCTTTTAGTTCTTCCCACGATTCCTGACTCCTAAAGGATTCTTTTAGCTTAAGTTTGATGCTTGCTATTTCTCTGACCAGTGTCTCCCTACGCATTTCAGATATATTGACCTCTTTTAGCCGCTCTGTTATTCTTTTCCGTCGCCTGTAAAGGGAGCAGCCTGTCTCTTTCTATTTTACATCTACTCCTCCTTTTTCTTAGAGGAATAAGCCTTGTGCATACATCGAGTGCCACCGAGTTAATCTGTTCTAGGCATAAGTTGGGGTCTGTGTTGCTTAGTATATCTTCCCAGCTTATATCGGTTAGGACTTGGTTTACTTGGTCCCACTTTATGTTTTTGTTATTGAAGTTGAATTTGGTGAATGCTCCCTCGTGACTAGTCTCATTATGTCGGTCTGGGGCTCCACGCATACATGTCTGAACCTCAATTATGTTGTGATCTGAGTATATTGTTTTTGATATGGTGACAGTTTTATCAGATCATCATTGTTAGTGAAGATGAGGTCTAGTGTATTCTCCAGTCTAGTAGGCTCTATTATTTGCTGGTTTAAATTGAATTTTGTGCAGAGATTTAAAAGCTCGTTGTGAGTGTGAGTTTTCATCAGAGCTGCCTCCTAGTGTTATTACTGCAACAATATTATTTGCTATATTCCTCCATTTTAGGTGCCTTAAGTTGAAATCCCCCAGGAGCAAGATGTTGGGTGCAGGAGCTGGAAGATTTTCCAGACAGTGGTCAATTTTTAACAGCTGTTCCTGGAATTGCTGGATGTTGCATCCGGAGGCTTGTTAGACTACCACAATGACTAGGTTTTGGTTCTCGACCTTTACTGCTAAAACTTCCACTACATCATTTGAGGCATTAAGCAGTTCTGTGCAAACAAGTGACTCTGCAATGTACAGGCCAACCCCCCCCCCTTTTGCCTGTTCACTCTGTCACATCTGTATAGGTTGTAACCTGGGATCCATATTTCGTTGTCCAAGTGATCCTTTATGTGGGTCTCAGTGAAAGCCGCGAACATTGCCTTTGCCTCTGCAAGCAGTCCACGGATGAAAGGTATTTTGTTGTTTGTTGCTGGCTTTAGACCCTGTATATTTGCAAAGAAGAATGTTATCGGACTGGTGGTATTGTTGGTACTGGGGGGGGGGATTTTTTTCTGGCATTAGTATCTGTATCTGTTGGTTTGGAGTGGAGGCCATCGACTGTGGTTCCACTCCAGGAATGACTGGATTTGGTGTACGATTTCTGCCATTTCCTGCCAGTTTTTTTTCCTTCCTGGCACTTAAAAAACCTCTCCCTCTTGAGTGGCTGTGGCTCCCAGGTTTTCCCATGGCCTGGATGTTTTGTATCTTTTTGTCCCCTTTAGATGGTATGCCTGGCAATTTAAGTATAGCACAGTCTTTCCTGTACTGAAGAGGTACACAGTTCAGGGTGAAAAAGCTTACAGGAAGGGAGTTTGCATTTCCTGTTGTCATATGGCATGGCATTTTCTATGGGTGGTCATAGTTGCACGTCCCATCTGTTTTTCCAGATTTCCCATGCCAGCAGATACCAAGTGCATAGTATGTGCACAGCTTGGTTTCCGTTTGCCTTGGGTTTCTGTGGCTGTATTTCCTGTTGGTGCATGTTTCCCTGTCTTACTTCTATCCTCCCTAGCACAACAATGGAGCTCCCACCAGTTGTTTTTGGTAATATATCCTCACTATTGCTAGTGGAGTCCTCTTGTTTGCTATTTCCTGCGGTATTTCTAGTTTGCAATATTGGTTTTATCTTATCTTTGACTACACTTGTTTCCCTACTATGGCTCCTGTCCCCTATGAGGTCACTTATATGTATTCCTTCCTGCGTATAATTCCCGACTACCTGGACAAAATCTCCAGCTTCACCATTACTGTCTCCCAGGACAGCATCTCTAGCTTCATCATTACTGTCTCCCAGGACAGCACCTCCAGCTTCACCATTACTGTCTCCCAGGACAGCACCTCCAGCTTCACCATTACTGTCTCCTAGGACAGCACTATCAGCCCCACATTTACTGACTACCAGGACATCACCTCCAGCCTTACAGTTTCTGACTACATGGCCAGTATCAAGGGCAGTACCATTCAGCCCAGACTTTTTATGTGACGTGATAGTATATATAACGTGATACAAATGACGTGATCCTACAAGTTATGTGATGGTACATGTGACGTGATGGTACATGTATTGTGATGGTATATGTAAGGTGGTGGGGACAAATAACGTGATAGTATATGTAACATGATACAAGTGACATGATGGTATGGGTGACGTGATAGTACATGTAACGTGATGGTACCAGTGTGTATTATAGTAGTATTTCTAGTTACCTTTGATTTATTTAAGTGGATGTATTAAACTTAGTGCCAATATTTTTCATGTTTACCTGGAGTTTACCTGGAGAGAGTTTCGGGGGTCAACGCCCCCGCGGCCCGGTCTGTGACCAGGCCTCCTGGTGGATCAGCGCCTGATCAACCAGGCTGTTGCTGCTGGCTGCACGCAAACCAACGTACGAGCCACAGCCCGGCTGATCAGGAACTGACTTTAGGTGCTTGTCCAGTGCCAGCTTGAAGACTGCCAGGGGTCTGTTGGTAATCCCCCTTATGTGTGCTGGGAGGCAGTTGAACAGTCTCGGGCCCCTGACACTTATTGTATGGTCTCTTAACGTGCTAGTGACACCCCTGCTTTTCATTGGGGGGATGTGCATCGTCTGCCAAGTCTTTTGCTTTCGTAGTGAGTGGTTCATGAGAGCTAAGTGTATGTTGAAGTTGACATTACTGATCCAGTAGTGTAGTGTGATAGAGGCTACGTAGATTACCTCCCAAGAGTGACCAGGCTGACCATGCTGATTAGATTGTGCTATCAACGAAAGAGTAAGATATCTCGAAGATCATTCTCGTTTGTTTACATACAGCACAAAAAATGCAGCAGGAATTAAAGAAGGAAAAAAAGAAAGTAGAGAAATTTCCAAGATGGAAAAGAAGAGAGCAGGGAACGGTAATAAAGAACTTTATTATTATTATTTTTTTGGGGGGGAGAGGGAAAAGGAGCTGATAATGGAAGGAAAAATTATATATTTACATTTTTTTTCTTTCAAAAGCAATAAACCTGTTACTGAGAAAGTTTCATTTCAGTGGATCTTGTAGTCTTCAAAGATTATATTAGAAGGAAGAATGAAAAGCAGCAAAAGAGAAGTGATGAGAACTGACTGGAGTGAAGAAGGTTGTGAAGAGAACTGACTGGAGTGAAGAAGGTAGTGAAGAGAACTGACTGGAGTGAAGAAGGTAGTGAAGAGAACTGACTGGAGTGAAGAAGGTTGTAAAGAGAACTGACTGGAGTGAAGAAGGTTGTAAAGAGAACTGACTGGAGTGAAGAAGGCAGTGAAGAGAACTGACTGGAGTGAAGAAAGCCTTAGGATTATGTAGCGTCTGTATGGGGGGTGGAATGGAGATATTCAGGCTTAATTCAGGAAACTGGAGCACAGATCCAGTTCCTTAGATCCAGAGCCCCTCACCAAGGAACCTTCCTTTAGGGGAGAAGGCAGTGAAGAGAACTCACTGGAGTGAAGAAGAAGAGAGTCTGTAGTCATCTACTGGAATTTGAATATTATTATTATTATTATTATTATTATTATTATTATTATTATTATTATTATTATTATTATTATTATTATTATTATTATTATTATTATTAATGGTTTCTCTTTCACATTCCGCTCTGAGGGAGTCGTGCCTTAGGTCCGTTGACTTTCGATTCCTGTAATTTGTTTTTCTTTCCATGTTTTATATGTCAGAATATCCAAGGAAAGCCCTGTGTCCTGATTATTTCTATTCAGTAACCTCTTCAATACTTTCCGGAATCCATTCCAAAGCCCCATATCCATGTTGCAAATCCAGAAGCACCTCCTTCGATTAATGTCATTGATGAAGCAGTGTTTACTCTTGTACATGAAACATGGTGTTTAGACATGCCTAAATCACAAGTAACCCCCTTTTTTTTATCCTCCCAGGACCCCTCCACACGTTCCACGAGTATTTTTGTATGCTAATCTGTCAGTATTCTATCAACAATCCGAGATAGCTCACAAATCCTAACTTCAACTTAAGTCAGTTAAGTGTACCTAACAGCTGGCAACTCCTCACCTTAGGTACATGTGATTGTATTTCCCTGGTATGTTCGTTCTATCAACTAGTGTTCCACTATTTTCGATCACTCTATTCCAGTACTATATTGTTGAGCCTTACAGAGAGGCGTTGTGCAGTAGACTTTACAGCACACTGGAGTAAGGCGGAAGTGGGTGAGTGGAGTTAGGTGGCTGCTGTGGGCGTGGGCGGTAGGTGGCAGCAGGCTGCAGAGGTGGGGGTAGCAGCGAGCAGGACCCTTAGATTAGCCTCAGGCAGAACATAGGAACATAAGAAAGAAGGAACATGTACATAACCTTCACGACTAAGACAACTACTACACTAACCCATCTCTTTGGGTAGGATCTACTTCCACTGGGGAATCCCACCTACCAGTGACAATGCCCTCGTCTGCCACACGTACCATTTCCACCTGACGTTCAAATTCAAATTCAAATTCAAATTCAAAGTTTATTCTCTATAAGGATTACAATGCTGAGTTTACAGAATTTTGTTATTGTGTGGTTTACATGTAGTAAAATAATAATTACAGAGTGTACCACTAGAACACCTAGTGTGAAAATTTGTGTGGACTGCCTCCAAGTGAGTCGCCTACCCTGGCAAACTCTGTTGACACCGAGCTCTGAGGTGGGTACCTCAGCCTCACAAGTGGCTTATAGGACAGATTTTCACAAATGATTGGTATTGCAAGAAACCTCGCCTGCATGCACGTATAAAGGACTAACTTACTTGGTGTTGCAGCATATATCCTGATCTTCACTTCCCTAAGCTAGCCTAAGCTAGCCCCTTTGGACTCCCCCTCAGAAACCACGTGCAACCGGGAGCATTAATTCCTGCAATATTCAATCGTAATTAGTGTCCTGCCTGCACCTCAGAAATTCCTATATCCAAGAGGGTATGTATCCCCTAGTATAACTATGCAGACTCAGACACTACTTCTAGACTGCTCTGAGACACTGGTTTCTTATGGGCATGCTCTGCCAGCTGCAACACAGGCCCACAGATAAACTCACTCACAATCTCCCCAGACACTGGCCAGAAATCTACGAGATAAAGGAGGTCTTGTCAGATAAGATAAGATAAGATTTCGTTCGGATTTTTAACCCCGGAGGGTTAGCCACCCAGGATAACCCAAGAAAGTCAGTGCGTCATCGAGGACTGTCTAACTTATTTCCATTGGGGTCCTTAATCTTGTCCCCCAGGATGCGACCCACACCAGTCGACTAACACCCAGGTACCTATTTGCTGCTAGGTGAACAGGACAATAGGTGTAAGGAAACGTGTCGAAATGTTTCCACCCGCCGGGAATCGAACCCGGGCCCTCCGTGTGTGAAGCGGGAGCTTCTTACTGTATGGGCCTGATGGAGGAGGTCATCTATGGTACATCGAGGTGCCTCTACCAGATTTCCCCAGGTCTCAAATGTGAAGACACGTGGGGGTGCCGTCTGCTGATCACGGCACGTCTTGTCCAGTTGGTGTCTGTCTTAAGAAGGACGCTATTCTGTCTTTGTGACCCGCGCCTCGTCATTCAAGCTAGGGCTGCCAGTTCTCCCTAGCTAACTTATCCTAGTGTTTGCCTACATTAACGGCCTATTACTACCTATGTTAAGCTCTTAGGTCTACATTATTATTATCTACATTTGCCTTAGTAAACCTAATATTAATATACTATCAGTAGAACTACCTACTCCTTCCCTGAAGGGTAAATCTATAAATAAATAAGCTTACCAACAATCGCCAACCAGGGAATGCTTTGTTTGTTTGGGAGGGTTTAAGGGCCGCCCGGCTCAGCCGTCCCATACGGCCATGCTGGATCTGCTGTGGAACTTTAGGGACCAAATAAATTTCCACATCCTCCCGCCGGCAAAGGTAGGTGCTAAGTCTAAATCAAGTCCACCCTCCGCAAGCCCCCATGGCAGACCCTGGACACGAGTGCCGTCCGGCCACTCTCGTCGAGCAGACTCCGGTCTAACTTCAACTGTCCAGTTTCCCCTGTGTGGACCTCTGGGGGTGCAAACTTGTTGGTCCCGGTGGTCTTAGCACCCTTTCCCTTAACTTTAACATCTTTCGCATGTCTAGCCTTGACTGAGCGGCTCCGTACTTTCCCACCCAGTGGCCCACATGCCCTGGTAGCCTTTCCTCCCACTGTTACGAGGTTCCCTGGATTTAAAGGCAATCTATCTCCCTCTTTACGTACCCTGTAAAAGTGTTTTCCCAAGGTGGCCGAGTGTTCATCACTCCCTACCTGGTTCAGCTCCCCTGGCGGTTCATCGTGTATACTGGTACTCATTATCACTACTCCCCCAGCTATCATGGGGACAGCTTCTCCTCTATCTGGCGTGGCAGGGAATTCAGGTGGAATCCTGCCGCCTATGATGTATCCTACTGGGGATCTGTATAAACCAATTCCATCCTTAAACATCCGTCGTGTAGACAGGAAGTCATCTATATGATTGGCTCCCACCAGGATACCTACATTTCTGACCGTGTCAGTGGTAATTCCCTGGTCTGCCAGCTTCACGTCAAGGTCTTTCAATCGCTTAGCTGCTGCAGCAAGACCTCTCGCTGTAATTGCCCTGGGTAATGTCTCTACCACCAAGGCTGTAATGTCTCTGCGATGTCCACCTAATTTGACTGTGACATCCACCACATCATAAGATTTGGGTGGGACCTGACTTACAGCCCCTCCCAACATCATACTAACTTTCTTTGTGGCCTTCAACTTTAATTTAGCCACCAACTTCTTTGTTATCAAGGATACTTGTGCTCCTGGGTCAAAGAATAATCGGGTTGTTTAGGACCTGTGCCCACTCACAACCTTTGCCATGACTGTAGGTAGGGCAGCATCTCCGTGATTCTCACTCGGATTAGAGACTTCACTCCCACTAATCATGCTGGCTACCATTTCAGGCTCGGACTCACTTTCTATCTCTACCTGAGAGATATCCCTACTAGCTTGGGGTTCCCTTAAATTATTGGGACATAGTGCAGTATGGTGTTTACCTTTGCAACAGACTCGACACTCACTGAGCTGGGTGCCACAGTCTCTCGCATAGTGTTCCCCACAACACTTGAAGCAGAGTCTCAACTCCCTTAGTCTCTGTTGCCTACTGCTCAGTGTTATATACTCTGAGCAACTCATGCTAGAGTGTTCGCCTTCGCAGAACATGTATATTCTGGCATGAGTGCCTCTAAGGCTCTGCTTAGAGGTTCTTACCTTAGACACCTCTTTACCATAGTACACTCCAACGTTAGTCATATGAGCTTTAGACTGATCTCTTGAGATCTTTGAGTGACTGTCTGGGTTTTTATGTGGCGATGGTGGTGACTCTTCTCTCACACCCATACTCAAATGAGAAACGAGATCTCCCAACCCCTCAACGATCTGTTGCATCGTGAACCTATTCATCTGATATTTTAAGTGTAACTCATGCACTGTAGTGCCAGCCAGTTTCCTCTGAATCACCTGACTGATGAACCATTCCGACTTACCCCAATCATGTAAATCTTTAAGACTATTCGTCAAACTCAAACTTCGATTCGGAACTTCTCTAGGCTCTGACGATCATGGCGACAAGCCTCTAGATCCAACAACCGATAAAGATATAGCTACCTTTATCTCCTCAGTGTTGCCAAACGTGTCCTTTAATTGGTCTTTGGCATGTTGGTAATTGGTGTCGGTGGTTTTGGTAATGCCGGACCAAGTCCAAGGCTTATACCCTTGAGCTGTGAACGTAAATATTGTAACTTGACGGCATCTGATAAATCATCTCTGTCATCTATCTGGGCTTTAAACTGATCCCAGAAAAGCAATGTACTCTGTTAAGGTTCCGTCAAAACGTTGGTAAATTCAAACTGGGACAATCTGGGCAACACATTAACAGGCGTGCTGTTGTTCGTGTTCCTTGAAACATTTGCTGCCCCTGCTGTACCAGCCTTCAAAGTCTTTATTAACTGCCTGCAGAGTCTCAACTCTGCTTTACACTCTGCCCTTCGTTCGTCATAGTCCGTCCGTGCTACTTCGACTGTATATTCAGCCTCACCTGTAGTATAGGCCTCTGTCTCATAAAGGATAAATGATCTCTCAAAGGCCTCCAGTCTTTGCTCCAAAGGTTTCAGGCAACTCTCTAGTTCCTCCCAGTCTACGTCTGGATCTTGCCTGACCGTACGACACTTCTCACATGCTTTGCTCAGGCGCCCCTTATAGGCTCCCATAGACCGCTTTAATTGACTTAGAGCTGGGACAGCTGGTACTGCATCTTCACCTACCATAGTTGCGGTTTAGTTAAGATCACGGTACTAATTTGTACTTCAATTAGCCCACCTCACAGCACGAAAGGTATTAGGCAAGAATGAACGAGTCTCAAGGCTTCTCAACAAGCTTGACAACTCCCTTTATTATATTGACTCTACTCTGAATCAAAATGTACACTGTTAGCTTTCAAATCCCAATTGAGATGTGATCGATGGGAAAGCTTACCTACACTTTCGTACAACCCAGCAAAAAAATTACAGAACTAACTGTCTCGGTACAATTCACAAATCCCAATTTAACATGAATCGAGAAAATGAAAATCAAAATAAAATGCAGATAAAAAATTAAAATCCAGGTTTAACACAAGTAAATTCAACAATTCAACTTGTGAAAAGTAAAAAAATAATGTATGTAACATTTTGGCCCTAACTGTGCCCGCTTATCTGCTAGGTGGAGGTTTGGATAAGGAAAATCCTAACCTAGCTGTGTGCTAAAATTTAAAACCCTGGTTTTAGCTCCTGTAAATAATAATGGGTTAAATCTGTCCTAGCTACTATAACCCTTTGAAAAAAATTTTGCAAGCCTACCAAAACTGGGCTCCCTTGAAAACCACTGTAAGTAATCGACAAAAGTTCCTACTCTGGATTACTTGTAATCATGTAAATAATTATATTCACCTTCTCTGTCTACCTGGCCTGCCTTTTAAAATTACTGAAAATAACAATTCTTGTATGTCAGTTTGGGCCTAGCCTCGGGGTAACTTTGCCCTGGGTGTGCTAATTAAACCCTAATTTTTTTTAAAGGTTTCCCTATGTGGCCTGGGTATGATAGCTTAACCTAACTCTTTTAAAACGGGTTTCCAAACCGTGGCCTAGCTTATGTTTAAACCTAGCTATTCCCATCACGGTTTTCGAAGGCCACTTTTGTGAAATTTGTGGGGCTCCTCCAAGTGAGTCGCCTACCCGGCAAACTCTGTTGACACCGACTCTGGGTGGGTCCCTCGCCTCACAAGTGCTTATAGTACAGTTTTTCCAAATGATTGGTTTGCAAAAAAACTCGCCTGCATGCATATAAAGGCTAATTACTTGGTGTTGCAGATATTCCTTTTTCATTTCCCCTAAGCAGCCTTAGCCCTTTGACCCCCCCCTCAGAAACACTGCAACCGGGGCAAAATTCCTCCCAAATTCAATCGTAATTAGTGTCCTGCCTGCACCTAAAAATTTCCCCTATACCAAGGGGTTGTACCCCCCTAGTATAACTATGCAGATCAGACACTATTCGATTGCTCTAGAATGGTATTTTGGGGCATGCTCTGCCAGCTCAACACAGGCCACAGATAAAACCCCTACAATCTCCCCCGACATGGGGCCCGAAAATCTACGAATAAAGGAGGTCTTGTCTTACTGTAGGGCCTGACGGAGGAGGTCATCTAAGTACTCGAGGGGCCTCTACCCAAATTTTCCCCCGGTCCAAATGTGAAGACCGTGGGGGGGCCGTTTTTGATCCGGCACGTTTGTCCGTTGGTTCTGTCTTAAGAAGGCGCTATTCGCTTTTTGACCCGCACCCCCTCATTCAAGTAGGGCCCAGTTCCTAGCTACTTATCCTGTGTTTGCCTAAATTAACGGCCTATTTTTCCTATGTTTAAAGGGCTTGGTCTAATTATTTATTAATTTGCCCCTTTGTTAAAAATAATATTTAAATAACTATCAGTAGAATACCCCTCCCTTCCTGAAGGGGAAATCTAAAATAAATTTGCTTACAACAATCACCAACCAGAGAAAACTTGTTTGTTTGGGAGGGTTTAAGGGCCCCCCGGTCACCGTCCCCCAAAGGCCAGCTGGATCTGCTGGGAACTTTGGGGCCAAATAAATTTTTCACACCTAGATGGCAGGATTTCGGGCAAGTTTTAAAATTAAATCTTAAGTTTAAAATATTACAAAATTATGAAATAATTGGCATTATGGGTAAGTGACTAAATACTAGTTTTGAGTTTTTGCAATGTGAATGCTTTTTTTTTTGGCCCCATACTAGTTTCAGTATTTTAGTATCACAGGCCAAATTCGACTTTAAGATTCATTATTTTTGGGTTTGGATGATATTTCTGTTTTTGGTCAAATTGGGTGAGTGAGTGTAAGTGTAAACCAGGGGAAATTATGTAATTAGTTTACAGGGGGTATCAGGGAGATAAGGGTGTTTTTGTGATAGTTTTGAAGGGATGAATGTGTCTGCAGTTTTAGAATTTTCAGGGAGGGGGTGTTCCAGATTTTTTGGGGCCCTTTGACTACATTGAATTTTTGTAAAGGTTTAGTCGGGGCACGGGGGGTGTATAGAGATGTTTTTTGTTTGGGGTTGTCCTGTGGGTTTTGTCAAAATAAGAAAGCATTTTAGGTCAAGGTTAAAATTGGTATTTAAGGGGCCCTTGATTAGTTGCCAGTAGTATGTGGAGTTGAACAGGGAGTAAATTTTAAACATGAAGGGGGGGGGGGTTTGCCAGGGATGGGATTTTAATTATTCTTTTTTGCGGGTTTTTGTTGGGTTTTTATTGGGTTTAGGGGTGTTTTTTTTGTTTTTTTTTTTTTTGGGGGGTTTTTTTTGGTTTTTTTTTTTTGGAGAGGACCCAACTTTTGGATTTTTTGTTTTTTTGGTTGGTTTTAAATTAGGTTGTTTTTGAGGAAGGCCAGTTTTTGCCCCCTTATCCCCGGCTTGAGGGGGATCAAGTTTTGGATCTTTTTTTAATGGTTGGTTTTTTGGGGTTGGAAGTTTAGGTTTTTTCCCCCGTAAATTTTTGATGCCCCATTAACTGGTTGAGGGGGCGATTTTAAGTAAATGCATTCTGTCTCACAAAAAAATGGGGGAGGTTTAATTTTGGAAAAAATTTTTTGTGTTTCAGGGGCCAAAAATTTTGGGGCCTCCAACAATTGGGTGTTGTTTTTGGCAAGGTAAAATGAAATAATAAAAATTTGAAAAAAT
>NC_069404.1:105408624-105430741 GCF_026875155.1 Cherax quadricarinatus
GTTTTTGTCTCCCAATGAGTCACTCGTATGCATGTAATGTTGAGGTACGTACAGGTAGCGCCCCTATAAAATTTTCCATATCTGCCCGCTGGTCCTTCCTGAACCAGATGCAATCAGTGAAAAAATTAATTGAATTAATTATTTAATAATTAAGTGACTGATTGAAGGAAGTGGGTATAGAGTACACATATTTAATCGATCGAGTGGTGGAGTTTACCTGGAGATGAGTTTCGGGGGTCAACGCCCCCGCGGCCCGGTCTGTGACCAGGCCTTGTGGTGGATCAGCCCCTGATCAACCAGGCTGTTGCTGCTGGCTGCACGCAAACCAACGTACGAGCCACAGCCCGGCTGATCAGGAACTGATTTTAGGTGCTTGTCCAGTGCCAGCTTGAAGACTGCCAGGGGTCTGTTGGTAATCCCCCTTATGTGTGCTGGGAGGCAGTTGAACAGTCTCGGGCCCCTGACACTTATTGTATGGTCTCTTAACGTGCTAGTGACACCCCTGCTTTTCATTGGGGGGATGGTGCATCGTCTGCCAAGTCTTTTGCTTTCGTAGTGTTTACCTGGAGTTTACCTGGAGAGAGTTTCGGGGGTCAACGCCCCCGTGGCCCGGTCTGTGACCAGGCCTCCTGGTGGATCAGTGCCTGATCAACCAGGCTTTTGCTGCTGGCTGCACGCAAACCAACGTACGAGCCACAGCCCAGGCTGATCAGGAACTGACTTTAGGTGCTTGTCCAGTGCCAGCTTGAAGACTGCCAGGGGTCTGTTGGTAATCCCCCTTATGTGTGCTGGGAGGCAGTTGAACAGTCTCGGGCCCCTGACACTTATTGTATGGTCTCTTAACGTGCTAGTGACACCCCTGCTTTTCATTGGGGGGATGGTGCATCGTCTGCCAAGTCTTTTGCTTTCGTAGTGAGTGATTTTCGTGTGCAAGTTCGGTACTAGTCCCTCTAGGATTTTCCAGGTGTATATAATCATGTATCTCTCCCTCCTGCGTTCCAGGGAATACAGGTTTAGAAACCTCAAGCGCTCCCAGTAATTGAGGTGTTTTATCTCCGTTATGCGCGCCGTGAAAGTTCTCTGTACATTTTCTAGGTCGGCAATTTCACCTGCCTTGAAAGGTGCTGTTAGAGTGCAGCAATATTCCAGCCTAGATAGAACAAGTACCTGAAGAGTGTCATCCTGGGCTTGGCCTCCCTAGTTTTGAAGGTTCTCATTATCCATCCTGTCATTTTTCTAGCAGATGTGATTGATACAATGTTATGGTCCTTGAAGGTGAGATCCTCCGACATAATCACTCCCAGGTCTTTGACGTTGGTGTTTCGCTCTATTTTGTGGCCAGAATTTGTTTTGTACTCTGATGAAGATTTAATTTCCTCATGTTTACCATATCTGAGTAATTGAAATTTCTCATCGTTGAACTTCATATTGTTTTCTGCAGCCCACTGAAAGATTTGGTTGATGTCCGCCTGGAGCCTTGCAGTGTCTGCAATGGAAGACACTGTCATGCAGATTCGGGTGTCATCTGCAAAGGAAGACACGGTGCTGTGGCTGACATCCTTGTCTATGTCGGATATGAGGATGAGGAACAAGATGGGAGCGAGTACTGTGCCTTGTGGAACAGAGCTTTTCACCGTAGCTGCCTCGGACTTTACTCTGTTGATGACTACTCTCTGTGTTCTGTTAGTGAGGAAATTATAGATCCATCGACCGACTTTTCCTGTTATTCCTTTAGCGCGCATTTTGTGCGCTATTACGCCATGGTCACACTTGTCGAAGGCTTTTGCAAAGTCTGTATATATTACATCTGCATTCTTTTTGTCTTCTAGTGCATTTAGGACCTTGTCGTAGTGATCCAGTAGTTGAGACAGACAGGAGCGACCTTTTTCTAAACCCATTTCCCGGGTTTTTGTAACTGAGGGTTTCTAGATGGGGGGTGATCTTTTTCTTGGGACCCTTTCAAAATTTTATATATGGGATTTAGTGCATTGGTCTGTATTCTTTCTGTTGCTTTACTGCCCCCTTTTGGAGGGGGGGTTTATGTCTGTTGTTTTTAGTAACTGAGGACGACCCCCTGTCCATCCCCCCTCCAAGGATGGAAAAGGTTTGATGAACACAGAGTTCCATGAGTCTGGCCCTGGGCAGAGTGCAGGCAGGGTCATTTATCGCCTGTTCGAAGTCATTTGTCGTCGGGATAACACGGTGGGTTTTTGGTTTAATCAAATTTTGGGCCTCCAAAAAAATTCATTTTGATCTTCGACTCTCAGTTTTGTTAGCGTTTGCTAGAAACTAGTCTTTTGGGGATGAAGCTCACTCATTTCCTTGCTGTCATCTGTGTAGACCCATCTTGTTTAATAGGGGCCCAAAACTGGACTTGTTCTCGTTTTTTGATTTGGCATGGGAAAAAAATACTTGGGTTTCTTTCGAATTCTTTATGGTTTTTTAGTTCTTCCCACGATTCCTGACTCCTAAAGGATTTTTTTTAGCTTAATTCGATGCTTGCAACTCTCTGACCAGGGGTTCCCACCATTTCAGATATATTGACCTCTTTTGGGCCGCTCTGTTTTCTTTTTCATCGCCTGTAAAGGGAGCCCCTGTCCTTTCTTTTTTACATCTACTCCTCCTTTTTCTTGGGGGGAAAAAACCCCTGTGCATACATCGGTGTCACCGAGTTAATCTGTTCTAGGCATAAGTTGGGGTCGGGTTTTGCTATGTATTTTCCCCATTTAACGGTTGGATTTGGGTTTACTTGGTCCCACTTTATGTTTTTGTTTTTGAAGTTAAAATTTGGTAAATGCCCCTCGGACTAGTCTCATTTGTGGTCTGGGGCTCCACGCATACATTCTGAACTTCATTAGTTGGATCGAGTATATTTTTTTTTGATGGTGACATTTTTTATCGATCATCATTGTTAGTGAAGATGAGTCAAAGGGTATTTCCCCAGTCTAGTAGCCATTATTTTCTTGTTTAAATTAAATTTGTGCAGAGATTTAAAAGCTCGTGTGAGGTGAGTTTTCACAGAGCTGCCTCCTTGTTTTTTACTGCAAAAATATTTTTGCAATTCCCCCATTTGGGTCCCTTAAAGTTGAAATCCCCCGGAGAAAGATTTTTGGGTGCAGGAGCGGGAAGTTTTCCCAACAGGGGGTAAATTTTTTAAACACTTTCCTGGAATTGCGGGGATGTTGCATCCGGGGCTTGTAACTACCACAATGACAAAGTTTTGGTTCTCACCTTTACTGCTAAAACTCCACACACATTTGAGGCTTTTGCTTCTGTGCAAACAAGTGCTCGCAATGTCACCCAACCCCCCCCCTTTTGCCTGTTCACTCTGTCCATCTGTATAGGTTGTTCCCGGGGATCCATATTCGTTGTCCAAGTGATCCTTATGGGGGTCAGTGAAAGCCCCGAACATTGCCTTTGCCTCTACAACATCCACGGATGAAAGGTTTTTTTTGTTTGTTGCGGCTTTAGACCCTGTATATTTGCAAAGAAAATGTTATCGGGCTGGGGGTATGTTGGGACTGGGGGGGGATTTTTTTTTCCCGGGTTAGTATCTGTATCTGTTTGGGTTTTGGGTGGGGGGGCCATCGGGGGGTGGTTCCACCCCGGAAAAGACTGTATTTGTGTAAATTTCTGCCCTTTCCTGCCATTTTTTTTTCCCTTTCCCGGCACTAAAAAACCTCTCCCTCTTTAGTGGTGTGCTACCCAGTTTTTTCCCTGGGCCCGGATTTTTGATCTTTTTTCCCCTTTAGAAGGAATGCCTGGGAATTTAATTATAGCACATTCTTTTCCCGTACTGAAGAGGTACACATTTCAGGGGGAAAAAGCTTACAGGAAGGGGGTTTGCATTTTTTCCCGTTGTCATATGGGGATGGGGATTTCTAGGGGGGCAATTTTTCATGTCCCCTGTGTTTTTTCCCCGATTTCCCCCACAATACCCCAAATGCATAGTATGTGCCAGGCTTTTTTTCCGCTTGCCTTGGGTTTCTGTGACTGTATTCCCTGTTGGGGGCATGTTTCCCTGTCTTACTTCTATCCCCCAAACACCAACAAAGGGGCCCCACCAGTTGTTTTTTGGTAATTTTATCCCGTAATTTCTATTGGGGCCTCTTGTTTGCTATTCCTGCGATTTCTAGTTTGCAATATTTTTTTTTCTTATCTTTGACCACACTTGTTTTCCCCCACATGGCTCCTGTCCCCTATTAGGGCATTTATAGTATTCCTTCCGCATAAATTCCCGACTACCTGGACAAAATCTCCAGCTTTACCATTACGTCTCCCAGGACAGTATCTCCACTTTTACCCTTAAATGTCTCCCAGACAGTAACTCCCGCTTCACCATTTTTGTCTCCCAGGGCAGCAACCCCACTCACCATTTCTGTCTCCCAGGACAGCACTATCAGCCCACTTTACTGACCCAGACTTCTCTCCGCCTTTCGTTTCTGACTACATGGCCATACAAGGCAGTACCATTCAGCCAACTTTTTTTTTCCCATCTGTTGAGAAAGTTCCATTTTCTAGAAAGAGCTTAAGTTTTCCTCTTTTATACCCTTGTGATTTTAGTCCACAGATTTTTTTCATTTGGGGATACCCAAAAACACTTTTCTGTTTTTTAAAACTGCTTGTACTAGTTTCTTGAATATCTGCACAAGGGGGGTACACTAATTTTCCAAAAAATGACAATTTATCCAGTGGAAGCCCTTTTTTTTGACTGACCACAGACTAAAACAAGCTTCATAATGATTTTAATGGTTGATTTACTGCAATTTTACTACAACCCCTTTAATATTTTTATTTTAAAAACCTTAAATGAAGCCTAGTATTTTTTATTTCCCGTTTCTAACTGTTTTTTTTATATTGGCACTTACCGCACTTCCCGATTTTTTAAATTTTTTGTTTATAAGGGGCCCACAACCCCATCCGTTTACAGTCTGCTTTTTGTCCCAACGAAACCGTTGGATGATAATTAGCCCAATTAATTACTACACATTGTGGCTTGGGTTTATAAAAGAGTAAAGTGCAAGAAATTTCTCTTATAAGGGGCCTACTTAAGTTGTATAAACTGATTAATAATTTTCAAACAAAGAAGGATCTGATGGGGTTTAAAGGGGGCGACAATCCCCTGTTTTAGAGTAATGAAAGCCCCTTATAAGGTATTAAAAGGCCATGTGAGAAGACATAAAATGCTGGTTTAATGAATCAAAGAACCATGAACCCTAATAATTTAAATTACATTTAGATCTTTGAAGTAGATTTGAGTGGTACAAATTGGGTTTAAAGACTATGAAAGAGATCGCGGGAATTGGCAGAGGGAAAGGAAGTGAATGTTTTTAATTAACAAAACTAAAAAAATTTAAGAAAACCTTCTTGTAAAAGTAAGGCTTTGAAAAAATTTAAAAGGGGGGGAAGCCAGGCAGTTGTCAACCTATTAAGCAAAGGGGTGTTTTTCCAAAACCTCCCGAGCATGGTCAGGGAAAATCGAGTAGGTCGCAAGAAATTTAAATTTTTCAATTGCAGACCTCGCCAAGCAGTTCAAGGGTAAAACACATAATGACTCTGAAATACTTCAATCCCCCAAAAAAGAAAAAAATCCCAGTGGAATAATCATAAATTTGGTTTAAAAAGGCACTACAAATACAGGAACAAATAGTGGTTCCCACATCAAAGGGAAGAGGAAAAAGTAACCCCAGTAAGAGTAACCCAGTTTAATAAGAGGGCAGGAAGGAAAAAGAGGCTGTCTCTTCTTCAAGGGTACTCATTTTACTAAAAAAAAGTAATCCCATAATTCATGGGATATTAAGAGAAAGAAAAAGAAATTGACAGATTTACAGTTCTAGACAATCAAATTAAAGGATATCACCCAAATTGAACAGTTGCAACAATGCAACAAGGGAAAGCCCAACAGTTATGTGCAGGTTTTATGTAATTTTTATAATAATGGTTTACAAAAATGAAATGTTAATAAACCCTACACACAGTGCCCGATGTAAAGGTTTCGCAAAGGAATAATAAGGGCCAGCTGGGGTACCTTGCCATGTTATGTAATAATTCAGGGTAAAGGGGATAAATCCAAAACAGCAGCGCACTCTCCTCAAAAACTGGTACTGGGTATGTAATTATGGCAGACTACCCCGTAGTAAAATGACTAGAGGAAGAAAATACAGCAAGGTATCTTACTCAAAAGGGCAACCCCTACAAGTATTTCCCCTATCGAGGGTATGCTGAACCTGTCTAATTGAAAGGGGGCTGGACAGCATAGGGATTTAAAAAAATGAGGAAATCCAGATCATCCTTTTCCCCAGGGAAAAATATCGAAGGATGTTAAATTTTACTCTGGACATTTCTGGGTGCGACTTCCGTGAAGCTAAACCGCCCCAGAAATATCAAACTAATTATGGGATGACGTATGGACAGTTAATGGGCCCAACTCTGCGAACTGAGCAAGATACCAAAATTGTTGACTGCTTATAATGAAATAATTAATAAACATTTAAAAATAATAAATTGTTCTTACTTCGGGGCGACGATAAATGCACGCCTTAAGTGCACAGGTGGTCCACTGAGGCGAAGAAATTTGGGTAAAAATCTTAGTGGACAATTCCGGTGTGAGGGTCAACTGAAGAGGAACTAATGAGGATAATGTGAAAGGGTTAATGAAATAATGCAAGGTAAAAAGGATGCCCCTGGGGAATGGAACAGTAATTAGTGCATTTTGAGGGTCAATAAATATGGATAGCCATGGATTGAAGTGCCTAAAATGCAGCAATGTGCTGGGGCTGACTTGGGGATACTGAGAGATACTTTTTTATTGTTAAAGTCTCATAATTCCGTTTTCCCAATAAATTAACCCAAGAACATAGGCTTATGCCCCTGAGGGAATGGAACAGAAAATTAGTCCATTTTGAGGAATCAATAAATATGGAAAGCCAGGAGTTGAAGTGCCTATATGCAGTAATGTGCTGGGGCTGACTTGGGATACTGAGAGATACTTGTCATTGTTAAAGTCTGATAATTCCAGTATGCCCAATAAATTAACCCAGAGAGTAAATGCTAAGTGTTACACCTTACAATAAAGGGAAATTGTTAATACCAAAAGCATGGAAGCTTGATGTGCTTTGGATGGAGCCCTACCTGAGGAGTTAATTAACAGGTGGAAAGAATTAATGGTGTCATGCAAATACTAATGTTGGAGTTCCCAACCCAGGTGGCCAGTGAAGATGCACAAATCGTATTCCTCTAAGAAAAAGGAGGAGTAGATGTAAATAGAAAGAGACAGGTGCTCCCTTTACAGGCGACGAAAAAGAAGAACAGAGTGGCTAAAAGAGACCAATATATCTGAAATGCTAGGGAGACACGGCCCAGAGAAATACAAACATCGAACTTAAGCTAAAGGAATCTTATAGAGTCAGGAATCGCAGGAAGAACTAAAAGCCAAAAATGAAACCGAAAGACACCCAAAATATTTCTTCTCCTATGCCAAATCAAAGTCGAGAACAACGTCCAGTATTGGACCCCTACTTAAACAAGATGGGTCATACACAGAGACAGAAAGGGAAATGAGTGAGCTACTCAAGCCCCCAATATGACTCAGTTTTTAGCAAGCCGCTAACCAATTGAGAGTCGATGATCAAAATGAATTTTTTATGAGAGAGCCACAGAATTTGGTTAACACAAGCCTATCTGATTTTATCCTGATGCCAAATGACTTCGAACAAGCGATAAATGACATGCCCATGCACTCTGCCCCAGGCAAGACTCATGGAACTCCGTGTTCATAAAGGAACTGCAAAAGCCCCTATCACGAGCCTTTACCATCCCATGGAGAGGGAGCGTGGACACAGGGTCGTCCCACAGTTACTAAAAACAACAGACATAGCCCCACACCACAAAGGGGACAGTAAAGCAACAGAAAAGAACTACAGACCGATAGCACTAACATCCTATATCATTAAAAATCTTTCAAAGGGTTCCCCTAAGAAGCAAGATCACCACCCATCTAGAAACCCATCAGGCAACATGGGTTTTAGAACAGGTCCCTCCTGTCCTTCCTCAAACTACTGGATATCACTACGACAAGGTCCTAGATGCACTAGAAGACAAAAGAAATGCAATGTAATAAAATACGGGGACTTTCAAAATCCTTCATCAAGTGTGACCATGGCGTAAAAAGCGCACAAAATGCGTGCTAAATGAAAAACCCAGGAAAAAAGTGGGGGTCGATGGACTATAATTTCCATCACTTAACAAAACACAAAGAGTAGTAGCAACAAGAAAGGTTCAGGAAAGCCCGTGTGAAAAGCTCTGTTCCAAAAGGCAAAGTACTCCCCTCCCATCTTTTTCCCTCATCCCATATCTGACATTGACAAGGATGTCAGCCAACGGCCCGTTCTTCCTTTGCAGATGACACACGAAATCTTCAGGGACAGTGTCTTCATTGCAGACACTGCAAGCTCCAGGTGGACCAAACAAATCTTTCAGTGGGCTGCAGAAAACAATAGAAGATCAACGAAGAGAAATTTCAATTACTCAGATATGGTAAACCGAAAAAATTAATTTTCATCAGAGTACAAAACAAATTCTGGCCACAAAATGAGTGAAGCACCAACTCAAAGACCTTCGAGTGATCATGTCGGAGGATCTCCCCTTTCAAGGACCATAACATGTATCAATCGCACCGCAGAAAAAGACAGGATGGATATGAGAACCTTCAAAACTAGGGAGGCCAACCCATGATGACACCCCCTCAGGTCACTTGTTCTATCTAGCTGGAATTTTGCTGCACTCTAACATCACCTTTCAAGGCAGGTGAAAATTTGCCGACCTAGAAAATGTCCCAGAGAACTTTCACGGCGCGCATAACGGAGATAAACACCTCAATTACGGGGAGCCTTGGGGTTTTCCCTAAACCTTATTCCCCGGGAACGCAGAGGGAGAGATACATGATTATATACACCTGGAAAATCCTAGAGGGACTAGTACCGAACTTGCACACGAAATCACTCACTACGAAAGCAAAAGACTTGGCAAAACGTGCACCATCCCCCAATGAAAAGCAGGGGTGTCACTAGCAACGGGGGTTTAAAAGACCATACAATAAGTTCAGGGCCCGAGACTGTTCAACTGCCCCCAGCCCCACAAAGGGGATTACCAACAAACCCCTGGCAGTCTTCAAGCTGGCACTGGGGCAAGCACCTAAAGTCAGTTCCTGATCAACCGGCTGTGGCCTCGTACTTGGTTTGCGTTCAGCCAGCCAGCAAAAGCCTGGTTGATCAGGGCTGATCCACCAGGAGCCTGGTCCACAGACCGGCCGCGGGGCGTTGCCCCCGAAACTCTCCCCAGGTCTCCAGGGAAACTTGTCTAATCAAGCTGGAATATTGCTGCTCAACTAACAGCACTTTCAAGGCAGGTGAAATTGCTGAAAAAAGAAATGTAAAAAAGAACCTTCACGGCATGCATAACGGAGATGAAACACCTCAATTTCTGGAGCACTTGAGGGTTTCCCGAACCTGTTTTCCCTGGAATGCAGTGGGGGAGAACGTGATATATACACCTGGAAATCGGGGGGAACTAGTACCGAAATTGCACACGAAATCACTCACTACGAAAAGCAAAAGAACTTGGGGAGAAGAGACAAATCCCCCAATGAAAAGCATGGGGTCACTAGCACGTTAGAGACCATACAATAAGTGTCAGGGGGCCCCGGGCTGTTCAACTGCCTCCCACATACATAAGGGGATTAAACCCAAAAACCCTTGGCATCTTCAACAGGCAAATGGACAAGCACCTAAAGTGGTTCCTGATCAACTGGCTGTGGCTCATGCGTTGTTTTCGTGCAACCAGCATAACAGCCTGGTTGAACAGGCTCTGATCCACCAGAGGCCTGGTCACAGACGGGCCGCGGGGGCGGGCCCCTGGAACCCCTCCTCCAGTAAACTCTAGTAAACACGGTTATTTAAGTCGTCTAACAATGGGCTCCGGGCCGGCACAGTGTGGAAAATAAATTCCCATAATTATACTGTAAATTTTTATCATGTAAATATACATAATTAATGCTTACTGTTGTTATAAATTGTATTTTGAATAAAACCAACCGAGTTTCCTCTGCGCCTGTGTGGAGTGTCTGGGAAGAGTCGACACAGGGCATCGGGGTTAGCGGATGGTTTGAATTTGTGAGGAGGCTGGAAAACAGGATCAGGAAATTGGCAATTCACGCGGCCTAAGGATTAATAAGGCCTCACTTTTATAATAGGAAGTGAGTAACTGTCCTGGTGAAGAGTGAGGGAATGCAATTACGGGACCACCGTAAAAAAGCGGTAAAATTAGTGAATAATGCAGGGCCATGGAAGTGGCGCATCGCCATGGAGTGTCCTGGTAAAAAACCCATGATTTAATCATCACTCATCGGTCCTCAAACTTAATGGATACCTCTAATGGTATAATAATTATAGACATGAATCATCTTGTGAATGGTAATGTAATCAGTGAATAACATTAATTAAGAGAATGCGGAATGAAATAAGTCGCCTTGCCTAATGAACACTTAGTCCCTCGTGTTCCCGTCCAGAGGGTAGTGAAGTTTTATGGATCAACGACTTCTAAAAACGGACAAACTGATGGATAACTCACCCTGCCGGAAAAAAGAACCATGTCGGTGTAACAGGACTTCAGAATGAGATGGTGAATGAGAAATAAGGAGCCATCAATCACCAAAGTTAAGTAACCCTTCTAGTTTTTAGCAGACTGAACTGGCCAGTTAGGTAATTGTAATTGATAGGTTATGGGTGATTTCCCGCTACTCAAGTAACACCAGAAAATACTGGTAAGTAGTGGGATTATGTTAAAATGTTTTCTTTGATGAAATATCCATGTTTAACCTACCCTCCCTCCCTCCTTCATATTTTATGTCAAGAAGATCACCGATCCAAAAAAGCTAAACCCTTACATTCGAACCAAACGATCACCAACTAACTCAAGAAATGCAGGGAAATAAAAGCTAGCAATGCAGATTACCTCAAAAAGATCACTGCCTAAACATAAAAAAAACACTCGGAACAAAAAAAAAACAACACCCACAACCCCTCCCCCAACACCATCAAAAACACAAAAGAAACCAATCACCCTACTTACTACCAACATTAAAGAGGGAAAAATCAAGGTGGGAAACCCAAAAACTTGCCAAAGTCATAACCAACTTCCAAAACCATAATGCCCCCAGCGCTATCTGACGCGTTGTATTAAAAGTAAAATCTCCCACCCCAAATCACCCAAAGACCTGCATGGAGACCACCCACAGCTTAATCCACCTTTTCCATGATGACCTAAAGGGGGTTTCAAACTGTGGGCTACCAAAACATAAAAAAAAACAGTGCGTTAAAAAATTTCCAAACTACCTACAAAGAAACAACCTACTAAAAACATCTATTTTTATGAAAACTGATGTTTACGTCAACGAGTGCCTTACCAAAATAAGACAAAACCTTCTTTATCGGCTAAGAAAATTACACTATGCCCAAAAAATCCACCAGTGCTTTGTGAGGGACGGAAAAATCGCAGTTAGGAAACAGCCAACTGGGAAAAGATACTTCATCTCACAGAACATGACCTTAAAACATTCCTAAGTGAGGCTGGACTAACAAAATCAGAGTAAAGTGCAGATAATACCCACAGTCCACAGTTAGTGTTACATTGTCATAAATTGTGCCCCCCTAAAATTCTAATAACCCCAACTACTTTTGATTGTCCATTGTTGTATTCAACGACCATTCTACCTCATAGTCTTAATTGTGTTTAATATCTACAAAATCTATCTCCTTTTTTTACAACTTACTACATCACTGTTCTATCTTATTTTATTATAAACTAGCCATAACTTGTCCTCAGTAATTCTACCTCACTTTAAGAAATACTCAATTGCCCAGTTTTATTCTAAAATCCTATTATTGCCCAATTTTGCTTTAAACTATATTGATCAAACTTATTGTAAACTTCTTTTATTGACCATTTTATTCTATACTTTTTTAAACTTGTATTTTCACTACAACTTTTATATTATCCTGTCTACCATCTTACTACACATTATAACCAAGTCATTGCCATTTTTATTTTTATAATTTTTTTTATTATTATTCTTTTGCTACCTTAACTTGTATATTTTATCTTGTCAATTTAAATCTAGTTATACTCTAATTCTTGAAACAACTTATAAAGACCTTAGTACAATTACAATTGAGAGTCTTGTGCCTTTTTTATATTATTAGATATAAACTCAGTTGTACTATAGCCAATACCAAATTCATTATATTATACCATAGTGCAATTACTAGTGAGAGACTGGTGCTATTTTTAATTTGTATTTTTATATTATTAGATTAAACCTAGTTGCACTATAGCTCATTCTAGCTCAAAACATAGACTCCACAAAAGTCATTATATTAGACCTTAGTGCAATTACAAGTGACAGTCTTGTTCTATTTAAATTTGTATTTTTATATTACAGTTTATACCTAGTTGTACTTTAGTTCATCCCAGCACAACACATAGACAACATCAACTTCATTATGTGTAGTAGTGACTATACTCTACATGTCCAAAATACTCTAGCTATATACTTGTCCAAACTTCCTACCACTACAGATATCAGTACTAGAACTCAACACACAACTCAGGATATAAATAACCATAATTTAACCTAGAAGATATTGATCACGTTGACCCTGACCTAAACCTCCATAATCTGACACCCAATCAAAACCTATTGGAGAGTAACTAGATTTTAGATTTAGATTTTGCCACCGAAGTGGCTAGTTTATTGTGCACCCCATATCCATCCTGTGGACGGTAGCGCGAGAGCATATGGATACACAAAAGGCCTAGGAACTAGGCCCCAAAGGGTTAACAGGAAACATATGGATTTATATCTACATATCTATAGTTCACTTATCTGTTACAAGCAAATTTAGGAAATTTGCTTAGTATATCTGGTATCTTATTTTCATTAATAAGATATCTTGACATGTCACATAGGTTATTATACTGTCTGTCTCTGTATTCCTCAATAAGTGGACAATTAAGCACATAGTGTTTCAAGAGAATGACCATATGCCTGATCACATAATTTACATTTAGTTTGATCATCATCTGTGTGTCTCCCAAACTGCCAGAAGTACTTATAACCAAGCCTAAGCCTGGCCACTACAACATCAGTCAGTCTGTTCACATTGCAAGTTGCTCCATAAACATACTTATCTACGTTCATGTTATCATAGTGGGTTATAGATCTACTCAGGCTTCTAACTGCATTCCTATAACAATCATTTTCATTATTTACTTCTCTCCTAATATTATTCCTAATGCTAGACACAGTTATACCAAAGTTATATTCTACATTCTCCTTCTCGATACTCTTCTTGGCTAACATATCAACTTATCATGAAGGAGTAATCCAATGTGTGATGGGATCCATAGCAATTGTACATTAATTCCTTTTTCCCTAATTTTTGAGTATCTATACCTGGCTTTCCCAATGAGCATGTTGTTGGAGTCATTATATGAGCCAAGAGCCTTCAATGATGACATAGAATCAGTAATGATGATAGAGTCAAGCTCAGTGTCATAGGTTAGCTTTAGCGCCATTAGGATTGCAAACAATTCAGTTTGCAGTGTAGACGCCCAGTTGTTAATTCTTATGCCTAACTCAACAAATTTATTATCGTTCTTAACTAGGGAGGTGGCAACAAGAGCAGATGCAGCCCTGCCGGAAGACTCCTGTTTAGATCCATCAGTGTATATAACTTGTGATAACTTGTTACTACCAGCTAGGTGAAAATTTCTTCTTGAGCAGTTGCTCTAACAAGAGATTTAAGGGAAGGGATTACTAGCAATGAGCTTCTTGGGAGGAACTTGTAGGTATGTGATATTAAATGAACACATCTTCCATGGAGGGGTGAAATGCTCTTGTTGCCTACAGTGATACAGTTCATGCAGGTTATAAAACTTAATGCAATTGAAACGTTTTCACAATCCATTTAGATCTGTGTGTTTTTTACCTCTAGACACTTGGTAAGATTCACTGTGACAGTGTCTGGTTCGTTTCTCAACATTCTAATACCGAGTACAGTTTTAAATTTTTCAACAATCCTATCACTGAAAACTAGAAATACCAAGCTCCTTCCTCATGTTAAGAACTTTTGTAGATCTGGGACAGCCAAGAATAATCCTGAGAGCTTCATTTTGCATTAACTCCAAGGGTCGGAGAGAACTTTCTCTAGCTAATATCAACATGGGAGCAGCATAATCAATTAAGGACCTAACATAGGCTATGTACTCATTCTCACGATTCTCACATTTGCACCATAGTTGGGATTGTAGCCAGCAACAGCTTTGAGAGCATTAGCCTAGCTTTACATTTCTTTTTTTAGTTGTGGTATAGTGGATTTGTTAAAGGGTACATCTACACCAAGATATCTGTAAGTTTTAACGTAGCTAATGATTTCACCCTGCAAATAGATGGGTGGGGATGTCGTTTGCTTGTTAATATCTTAGTTTTAGAGGAAGATATTATGAGGCCTAGTCGATTACAAATTGCTTGAACTTCATTAAGAATGGAAATTCATCTTCTTATGCCCTGTTGTATGGATCATGATATCATCAGCATAGCTTATAGCTATATGTTTAGGTGAGGCAGGTAGAGCATTTAGGAGAGCATTAATCAGAATATTAAATAGCAGGGGACTAAGAACTCCTCCCTGCGGTGTACCTAAAGACATTTCTTTAGAATCACTTCTGAAGCCTTGGTAAAGGACAGAGGATACTCTATTTGACAGGTATCCTATTATCCAGCAGAGTAAGCTACCACCAATATTCATTTTGCTAGTTCATGTAGTATAACGGTTCTGTTCGCAATATCAAATGCAGATTTTAGATCAAGAAAAGGGGTAAAACTAGTAGAGGTGTGTGCAGTGAGAAAGGTGGAAATACAGTTCTGCACACTTTTTACCTTTCATGAACCCATAGAGGTAGGGGGAAAGTTGATGTCTGATTCTGTAGTACAGTCTGTTAAGCATCATTCTTTCAAAAGTTTTACAAAGACAACTAGTTAAGGAGATCGGCCTAAATGTATCAGGCTGTTGGGGCTTAGGGATAGGCACAATGAGACTATTGGTCCAGGAAGTAGGAAGAACGCCCTCAATGTAACTGAGATTATACAGTGCCAACAAAGGGTTATCAGGCACGTGCCTTAGAGTTCTGAGAATATCATAGGTTATACCATCCTCTCCAGGAGCAGTTGATCGACCTTTGGTTAATGCATTATCTAATTCATACTCGGTAAAGAGGCAATCACTCTCATCAATATTTTGGCTCATAAAATTAATCAGTTTCAACATTTCTTCAGAAGTACTCTCTAATTTTTTTCTAATATGAGATGGAAGGCTTTCATGCCTGGATGTTTTGGACCAGTCATTTATGAGGTCATTTGTTTTTTCAAGAGGAAAGGGATGAGCAACATTGCCAGTCTTTTTCCTGGTTATTTTATTTATACCTTTCCAAGCCAAACTCAAAGGGGTGGACCTATTTAATCCACTAACAAACTGTTCCCATTCCTGTTGCCTAAGTTCTTCCTTTCTATTCCTTGCATTTGTTAGTGCAGCTTGGAACGTTCTGAGCAGGTCTGGGGTTCTACATTCACGGTATGCTTTACCAATCCTCCTAGCTGCATGTGTTAGATTGCGCAGCTGTGGATCATTATAGTATTTACATTGTTTTTTATTGTTATTTATAGTGGAGGGTTTTTTTGTTTCCTATTCCTGCCCACTTGATCTGTGAGAACACTCTCAATAGTGGTAATTAAATCATCATTAAATTTTTGTGTGCCAATGGGCTCGTAATTCTTATACCATTGATCCAAGTGGTTAATAAAGTTGTCTCTGTGTTCTGGTTTGAGAATAAGTTTCCTCCTTCTGTATTTAGCTCCTTGAATTGCTCGAGATGTGATCAAGTTTGACAGTTGTTAGTCTTGGGAAGTGATCAGATAGAAGATCATCAACTATGACAGAGTCATGCATCGTATATGATGTATTAAATCCAAGACACAGATCTAGTATGCCACCATATATGTGAGTAGGCTCAGTATGCCCACAATTCGAACATTATCATGCTCATTTAGCAATCTCACTAGTTTAGTTCCATTGGTGTTTGCTATAGACCCACCAATATTCTTATGTCTGGCATTAAAATCTCCAAGAATGATGGTAGGTTCACTATTGATGCGATCTGGTAAAGAAATCAGTCGAAGCTGGTTCGCTGGGGCATAGAGATTAAAAATGTTTATGGAAAAATCGCCTGCATATACTTTGACACCATGATACTGCATGTTAACTCGACTCTGCAAGGAAAGGAGTGAATGTGGCAAGCTCTTTCTGACATACATCACACAACAGTTGGTTGACCTTAGTTATACGCTGCATATCCAGGCAAGTTTGGTGGAGGTGCTCCATCTTTCAATCTACATTCCTGCAAACAGATGACATCAATATTCTTGGTTGCACTAATATGATGTAAGTCAGGCAACCGCTTCCTGATGGAAGCAATGTTCCATGAAAAGATTTGTAATGTATCCATTGTAGTGAGTTATTACAATCTCTTGCTCATAAGATGGTAAAACTATTATGCTTTGACTACAGTGTGCAGATACTTAAGAGCAAATAGCATAGTTTGTACGTCTTTATCTTCAGGACCTTTATTTTAAGCATTTTTTCGGCATTTTGGCAGCCAGTGATAAGGAAATTTTTTTGAAGGCAAGAGTTATGGGCTTCTTTCTCACAAATTGCTGGAAGCTGAACGGAGATTGCTGCACTTTGGACATCATCACCATTCTCAAGAGCATAATCCTGATTACATATATTTATTAAACTTGTCAGGATCTGTTCAAGATGCTCAATTTTTTTCTGGAAAGTTGTTATAATATGAGGAAGGTCTAACGAATCCAATGCCTCTCCGGAGGATGGCACTTCTGGGTTAGTGCTTTCTTTAACACCTATCACCTTAACAGGTACCATGGTTACATTAGTGTTCTCTGTTTCATCATTCATTGCAGGTAGGTCCTGTGCATCTGACTCATCTCCAATTTCCAGGGAGGTTACCTGTGTGGTGTCCGTCTCACTGTTGGAGTTGTGTGTATTGGGAGAAATGACAAACTCATCCCCATATTCAGGTGTAGCCATAGGTATCTGTAGTGGCAGACCAGTAGTTCCATATTTGCTAGCAGGGATGGCTAGCTCCTCCACAGCTGGTGTGTGTGATGGCATTCTGGTATCAAACCCGAAAACCTTTGCAGTGACGTGGGGTTCTTGCACACTTTGCAGAGGTTCAGTCTCAGATCTGGCTGTGGTAGACTGGATGGCCTCATCCTCAGTTACCATTAAAGGACTGTTATCAGGTTTACATCGAAGGTTGTTTGGGTTCTGACTGCAGTCCTTGTGGGAGACTGTAACCCCAACTTCTTTACAGTTTTAATACACTTAAATTTTCGGCTGTCAGGGCCTACTGTGCATTCTCTAGTGGAATGTTTCCCAGCACACTTACCACACCAAGAATGTAGTATTCCACAGTCTACTGCAACATGGCCATAGTGCTGGCATTTGTAAACACCTACGTTTAGGGGGTAGGTACACTTCGATGTTTAGGAAACGTAAACCATGCACCCAGATATTCCGGGGGAGGGGCACAGGACCTACCCAACTGGCAATAATTTGGGATTTTCCTTTAAGTCTTTAGGCTGATGATAAAGCTCACTTAGAGTCAGATGGGATGGGTCCCATGCAGAGAGGGTATCCAAAGATTATGATACTGACCCATTTTTTAAAAGTGGTGAGTGTCTGATGGAGGTCGGAGCAGCTTAATATCCCCATAAGGTGTACTAAGTAGATCATTAATCAGCTCTTTATTCTGTTCCACAAACACAAAGTTGTGTGTGTGTTTTTCCTAAATTGGATCCTTGAGTTAGGATGCTTGTTTACAGCTTCCATTAGCCATGCACACTTAGCAGGGAGCGGGGTGTTGTCAGGGAAGTTCAGCTTAACATATTCTTCCTTGAAGAAAGACTTCTTGCAGCCTCTGTGCACCAAGGACGTTTAGTATCACATTGTGTACGAGTCAAGTGAGTCTGACTACGTCGACGCTCTAGCCCTTTCTCACTTTTTCTCTTTTGTTTTTCTTTTAAAGGTCTGGAAGCTATCTTCATTTCCATCACCTGCAGAAATAGGGTTTCCCCTATGACAGTTGCCATGTTTGCCAGTGATGATATCTGGTGTAAGACTCACAACACAAGAATTCCTCGCTTATCTTTCCCTTATAGCTTATGCAAGAGCAAATATTCACTACAAAGTCAGAAGTTCAAAATAGATCACAAGACACAAGTGCTCAAGTTCAATGAACACCTCCAACCATACTCAACCCAGACCACCACCACTCAATACGACACACACCCCACCAAAAACACACTCAGAGACCTCTTGTATGTGTGGTAATAATATGGTACATATAATGATATAATGGATGGTACAGGAGGCCTGGTCACAGACCGGGCCGCGGGGGCGCCGACCCCCGGAACTCCCTCCAGGTAAACTCCAGGTAAACAGGCGAGGTCTTACACCTTATCACAAATTACAAAGATGAAAAGAGAGAGAGAGAGGAGAGAGAGAGAGAAAGTAGGTAATATTGAGCATAAAATTAGAATTCTGACATACATCACATTAAACATGAGGTTCAAATTCATTGATAACTTCCACTTGAGTTAGTTCAGGCTACTGCCACCTAATGTACCTCACTGAAATAATAATATTGCAGACATCACAATGAATGGTGAAGACAACCTCTTACCCCAACCATAGATTGTAAACAGTATTATTTAAAAAAAAAAAAAAACTAGGTAATGTTACAATGACAATGAGATAAATTACTCTGGTCGACTTCCTTGGTCCATCCTGGGTAACTCACACGTTACTATGTTATACATGTATGCAAGCATAAGTGTGCAGCTGTAGATAGATGAACCAGTACCTAAACAATCTCACTTACACACGCGTTACTATGTATGACAAGTGTTACCAAGTACACCAAGTGTATACTTTATCACTTAGAATACACTTTTGTTGATGTAAATATAGGTGAGAGTGGTACACCGCTGGTCGTAATAAACACACTCAACTTCTCAAGGTCACACACTAGGCCCAGCTTCTGGAGTTACCAGCGTTTTAATGTGTTTATTATGTGTCAGTGCGTGTCTGCAGTCATTAAATTGGTGTATCAGAAGTTAAACACTACAATCCAATTGCTCAAATAGTCTAAAACAATTTACACAATGTATAACTAGAAGTATAATGATTGCAAATTGTTACTATTACAATTTCAACTAGGCGCCAGACCCACTAGATGAGATGGCAAGGAACATAGATGTTAACAGGCTGACTCTTGCTTAACACAGTTGAAAGGTAACCGAATTACTCAAGAGAGAAAGTATTCATGAAACTGAACATTATGCAGCAGTAAGCTTGTTCACAGCAAAAATACAAAGCATAAGTTACACACTCACATCACAGATCAACACTGCAATTTGAAATATTACTGGGAACCTAGCAGCAAAGTTTCAGTCTGAACGAGAAAATGTATTAGAAAACACAACAATGACACTAGGACAAGCAACTTAACTATGTAACCGTATTTAATAGTTCAGTTACACTGAGCAGAGCATGTATTACACTGATTTATCAAATGTAAGGAGTCGCTACACTGAAGTACACTCTGAGCCTTTTAAAGTCTTAATACAGGCTCACAAATGACAATTAACTGTTGGGGAAAGCAGCACTTAACACTTCTAGCACACGTATGACAGACGAATGTTCACTGTGTACAAGCCAATCACCACAAGCTTACTATGTTTATAAGTGAACCTCTGGCATGTCCCACTCAAAATGTCAGCACTGCAATGCTCGTCAAATTGTTCTCAAGCCACTACAGCAAACACTGGTATGCCAGCAGCACTGCAGAACGTATACAGACATGCTTGGCCCTAGGACAGATAACTGCAGGCTGCCTTAGCCCGTTCTGGCTAGCTTCTAGTGCCACCCTCAAGCTTGCTTGACTGTGCTCGCCAAGCCCGCGCCAACCACCCGGACACCTGCTTGCAGCAGGCAGGCAGGCACACAGGAGACACTCGCAAGATGAGCGGAGTGCGGCACAGAGGACACGGGCACTCAAGCACCCATGTGGTCTGGCTAAAACCGCCTCTAGACCACAAGCAAATAGAGGCGAACGGCTGAGTTCCAAATCGAGGAAGGAGAAGGGACAAGGAAAGGATATTAACCTCGCTAGACACAGGCAATATGGGTGTAGTGGCCTGCAGGTCGCAGTGCAATTTTCAAGGTCATTCACTGGGCCCACAGTCGTCTCGAGAGTTACCAACCCTGTACTACTTGTTAATGGTACGGCCGGAACACTGTAGAACGTTCACAAAGGCATTCTGGGATTGAGAACAGATGTAGCCTTGGCCTTCACTGGCTGGCTTGGGGCGCTGTTTGGCCTGGATCAGCTAAACTCGCCCTTATCCCATATGTAGATAATGGCGACGAGTTAAGGGATACCGGTGAATAGGAAAGTCGAGGAAGGGACATTCACCTCACTAGACACACGCAGTATGGGTGTAAGTGGCATGCGGGTCTTATAGTGCCATTTTCAAGGTCACCCAGCAGGCCAGACATTCCTCACTCATTTTAAGCCTACGTAGGTACTGATGGTAGCACAATGTCCTAAGTCAGCGTAATCCACTCATGCAAATAGTTACAACAAATCTGCAGCACTTGCGGAACTCACATATTCGAGTACCAGCGGGGCAGCAAAATACACCTCTACACTTCACGTCGTTGATAGAGGCGAACGGCTGAGTTTAAAAGCTGGGGACACGAGAACAGCAGGGGCAACTGAGCACGCACATTCACCTCTCTTCACATAGTCAATATGGGCGAAAGTCTCAGGCAGGTGATGCAGTGCCTCGCTCAAGGTCACAGGCTGAGGCAGACTTCTCAAGAGTTACCACACACTGCAATACTCGTAGATATTGTTACTCCAAACTTGCAGAACTTCTAGCACACGTGTCTTGGAGTGAAAGACGAATTTTCAGTGTGTGGACACCTGGGTTACCAACTCACGTAGGACTGCACACTCGTTATTCCCCAGGTTGGTAAAGCGATGAGTTGTGAGCATTTTGAGAGGCACGAGTAGCAGTGGACTAGCAAAATTCGCCTCTACACTCCATGTTGATAGAGGCGAAAGGCTGAGGTCAAATGAAAGGCAGAGGGGAAGCAGAGGCCTGTGAGGGCCTTTGCAAAAAGGAAAACTATTTCCAGTGTTTGACCAGGTATATCCTTAGTCACAGCTCGCACATAAGAGTTCTCACAACACTGAAGCTGTCTTCCAACAGTAGGAGTTTTAATGATGACTTATCAGTCGGGAGAAATGGGTAGGCCTGTGAATTAGTAGGTCCAGATCCCCAGCACACGTCTACTCCCCTCAACCACTCTGCCGAGACTGGGAGAGTAACTGCCTTTATTACACAGCATCACAAGCCAGCACTATCCTAAACAATGCTAAAAGTCTATCAGTACTAAAAACTACAACATCAGGTCCTTAAACAAACACTATGATGACCTACTGGCACTCCTTGAATCACTAAAGACACCCTTCTCCTGCATTATTCTTACTGAGACCTGGCTTAAGCAGGACACAATAGATATCTACCCTCTACCAGGATACACAGCAATTCACAACTGCATAATAAACCAAGTTGGGGGTGGTATTGCAAACTATTACTCTAACCAATTATCTTGTATTAACACCACTTGCTTTAGTGATGAATATGGGGAATACATTTTTGCTAATTTCACTGTAAAAAAACCTTAAGACACCTATAGCAATCGGTGCCATTTACCGGATACCTCACACAAACATCCCAAATTTCAGTGAGAAATTAACGTCACTAATAACAAACAGACAAATGAATAAGCACCACCTTCTCTTTGCGGGGGAACTTTACCTCAACCTTGGCTTACTGATGATCAGCCTGTAA
>NC_069404.1:105431241-105458316 GCF_026875155.1 Cherax quadricarinatus
CCCCACTCTTCATAGATCTAAACTTACTCCCAGTTCAGTACATCCCACTTACTACTGTGCAATCTATATCTACAGGGCCTTAAACTCTAATATCAACCTTGACCTAAAACACTTTCTTGATAGTTGTGACAGAACCCACAGGCATAACACCAGACACAAACATCTCTACGACATTCCCCGTGTCCGACTAAACCTTACAAAAATTCAATGTATGTCAAAGGCCCTAAAATCTGGAATACCCTACCTGAGAACTCTAGAACTGCAGACACATTCATCACCTTCAAAACTACCATTAGAAAACATCTTATCTCCCTGATACACCCCGTCAACTAACTACACGAATACCACCTGGTGGTTCACACTTACACTCGCTCACTCATTTGACCATAAACAGAAATATTAATCTCAGTCTTAAAATAATGAATCCTGTGATACTCTGTTGCAACCCCTGAATGGGTTACAATGATTATTATGTATATATGTAATGTATATTATCTTTTCATATAATTTTATATTGCTTATATTTGCGATAATAGCTAAATCGTAAATGTATGACTTTATATTATTATTTGACTGTTAAATTGTTATTTGACTTTGTTAGGATGTACGTAATATGTGCTCAGTTCAAGTCTTGATTGTCAAACTACTGTAATCATCGCTTGTCGCTCGTTATACTGCCGGCTTCTGAGCTGCAGTTGTCCACGTAGCTATCACGTGATCGAGGGGGGGGTGTCCTCACCTCTCGTGAAGTAGTCAGTCTGCTCTAGACTCGCTTGGTGGTTGGACAGATTGTCTGTCTCATTATTCTTGTTAGTTCTGTGGAACTTTGTTCACAGAACATTGTATAGACTTAGTGATTTTCGACGTTGTACTGAGGTTGTGTGTCGCTTGGACACTCTGAACATCTCAGGTCCTTAGCTATAGCTTCTGACCTAATTTTGTACTGGTTCCTGTGTACTGTCACAGTCAGGGTATTTCCTATGCTGAACCTAGATTCAGTAATATGGGAGTTTTGTAACTTTAGTGGAGGATCTGCTGATGGTCCCTACTTAGTGTCGTTATATTATCTCCTTGTTCCTGATTCTGTGTCGCAGTCGCTTGATATTGCATTGCTATTGGGCTTAGCATTCTTTGTTGTTCAAGCAGACTGTTCGGGTTGCCAGTCGGTCAAGAAGTTAGTTTATTTGAGGACTTTGTCAGTCACTTGTTTAAGTTTATTCGAGTCTTGAGACATAGCTAACTACTTAAGAGCACTTACACGCATACACACACTTGTACATATTTGTAATATCTTATTAAATGTTAATGTACCTGACGGTACTTAAGAATTATAAATGTGATATGTGCTTTCAGCACAATAATACTGAACTCGAGAGATTGATTTTATTTTGATTGCTGTAATTAATTTAATTTGATAATATACCTCTAGACAACTTACTACTTAATAAATTTATTAAATTTTAATTTCTCTAGTTAGTAGCTCTAGTTAGTAGCAGTCTCGGCTGAGTGGTTGAGGGGAGTAGACGTGTGCTGGGGATCTGGACCTACTAATTCACAGGCCTACCCATTTCTCCCGACTGATAAGTCATCATTAAAACTCCTACTGTTGGAAGACAGCTTCAGTGTTGTGAGAACTCTTATGTGCGAGCTGTGACTAAGGATATACCTGGTCAAACACTGGAAATAGTTTTCCTTTTTGCAAAGGCCCTCACAGGCCTCTGCTTCCCCTCTGCCTTTCATTTGACCTCAGCCTTTCGCCTCTATCAACATGGAGTGTAGAGGCGAATTTTGCTAGTCCACTGCTACTCGTGCCTCTCAAAATGCTCACAACTCATCGCTTTACCAACCTTAGGAATAACGATGAGTGTGCATTCCTATGTGAGTTGGTAACCCAGGTGTCCACACACTGAAAATTCGTCTTTCACTCCAAGACACGTGTGCTAGAAGTTCTGCAAGTTTGGAGTAACAATCTCTACGAGTATTGCAGTGTGTGGTAACTCTTGAGAAGTCTGCCTCAGCCTGTGACCTTGAGCGAGGCACTGCATCACCTGCCTGAGACTTTCGCCCATATTGACTATGTGAAGAGAGGCGAATGTGCGTGCTCAGTTGCCCCTGCTGTTCTCCTGTGTCCCCAGCTCTCCTTTAAACTCAGCCGTTCGCCTCTATCAACGACGTGCAGTGTAGAGGTGTATTTTGCTGCCCCGCTGGTACTCGAATATGTGAGTTCCGCAAGTGCTGCAGATTTGTAACTATTTGCATGAGTGGATTACGCTGACTTAGAACATTGTGCTACCATCAGTACCTACGTAGGCTTAAAATGAGTGAGGAATGTCTGGCCTGCTGGGTGACCTTGAAAATGGCACTATAAGACCCACATGCCACTTACACCCATACTGCGTGTGTCTAGTGAGGTGAATGTCCCTTCCTCGACTTTCCTATTCACCGGTATCCCTTAACTCGTCGCCATTATCTACATATGGGATAAGGGCGAGTTTAGCTGATCCAGGCCAAAGAGCGCTCCAAGCCAACCAGTGAAGGCCAAGGCTACATCTGTTCTGAATCCCAGAATGCCTTTGTGAGCGTTCTACAGTGTTCCGGCCGTACCATTAACAAGTAGTACAGGGTTGGTAACTCTCGAGACGACTGTGGGCCCAGTGAATGACCTTGAAAATTGCACTGCGACCTGCAGGCCACTACACCCATATTGCCTGTGTCTAGCGAGGTTAATATCCTTTCCTTGTCCCTTCTCCTTCCTCGATTTGGAACTCAGCCGTTCGCCTCTATTTGCTTGTGGTCTAGAGGCAGTTTTAGCCAGACTACATGGGTGCTTCAGTGCCCGTGTCCTCTGTGCCGCACTCCGCTCATCTTGCGAGTGTCCCCTGTGTGCCTCCTGCCTGCTGCAAGCAGGTGTCCGGGTGGTTGGCGCGGACTTGGCGAGCACAGTCAAGCAAGCTTGAGGGTGGCACTAGAAGCTAGCCAGAACGGGCTAAGGCAGCCTGCAGTTATCTGTCCTAGGGCCCAGCATGTCTGTATACGTTCTGCAGTGCTGCTGGCATACCAGTGTTTCCTATAGTGGCTTGAGAACAATTTGACGAGCATTGCAGTGCTGACATTTTGAGTGGACATGCCAGAGGTCACTATAAACATAGTAAGCTTGTGGTGATTGGCTTGTACACAGTGAACATTCATCTGTCATACGTGTGCTAGAAGTGTTAAGTGCTGCTTTCCCCAACAGTTAATTGTCATTTGTGAGCCTGTATTAAGACTTTTAAAAGGCTCAGAGTGTACTTCAGTGTAGTGACTCCTTGCATTGATAAATCAGTGTATACATGCTCTGCTCAGTGTAACTGAACTATTAAATACGAGTTACATAGTTAAGTTGCTTGTCCTAGTGTCATTGTTGTTTTTCTAATACATTTTCTCGTTCAGACTGAAACTTTACTGCTAGGTTTCCCAGTAATATTCAAATTGCAGTGTTCATCTGTGTGTGAGTGTGTAACTTATGCTTTGTATTTTTACTGTGAACAAGCTTACTCCTGCATAATGTTCAGTTTCATGATACTTTCTTACTGAGTAATTCGGTTACCTTTCAACTGTGATAAGCAAGAGTCAGCCTGTTAACATCTATGTTCCTTGCCATCTCATCTAGTGGGTCTAGCGCCTAGTTAAAATTGTAATAGTAACAATTTGCAATCATTATACTTCTAGTTATACATTGTGTAAATTGTTTTAGACTATTTGATCAACTGGATTGTAGTGTTTAACTTCTGATACACCAATTTAATGACTGCAGACACGCACTGACACATAATAAACACATTAAAACGCTGGTAACTCCAGAAGCTGGGCCTAGTGTGTGACCTTGAGAAGTTGAGTGTGTTTATTACGACCAGCGGTGTACCACTCTCACCTATATTTACATCAACAAAAGTGTATTCTAAGTGATAAAGTGTACACTTGGTGTACTTGGTAACACTTGTCATATATAGTAATGCGTGTGTGAGATTGTTTAGGTACTGGTTCATCTATCTACAGCTGCACACTTAGGCTTGCATACATGTATAACATAGTAATGTGTGAGTTACCCAGGATGGACCAAGGAAGTCGACCAGAGTGATTTATCTCATTGTCATTGTAACATCACCTAGTTTTTTTTTTTTTTTTTTTTTTTTTTTTTTTTTTTTTTTTTTTTTTTTTTTTTTTTTTTTTTTTATAATTCTGTTTACAATCTATGGTTGGGGTAAGAGGTTGTCTTCAGCATTCATTGTGATGTCTGCTATATTATTATTTCAGTGAGGTACATTAGGTGGCAATAGCCTGAACTATCTCAAGTGGAAGTTATCATTTGAACCTCATGTTTAATGTGATGTATGTCAGAATTCTAATTTTTATGCTCAATATTACCTACTTTCTCTCTCTCTCTCTCTCTCTCTCTCTCTCTCTCTCTGTTCATCTTTGTAATTTGTGATATGGTATAAGACCTCGCCTGTACCATCCATTATATCATTATATGTACCATATTATTAACACACATACAAGAGGTCTCTGAGTGTTTTTTGGTGGGGTGTGTGTCGTATTGAGTGGTGGTGGTCTGGGTTGAGTATGGTTGGAGGTGTTCATTGAATTTGAGCACTTGTGTCTTGTGATCTATTTTGGACTTTATGACTTTGTAGTGAATATTTGCTCTTGCATAAGCTATAAGGGAAAGATAAGCGAGAATTCTTGTGTTGTGAGTCTTACACCAGATTCATCACTGGCAAACATGGCAACTGTCATAGAGGAACCTATTTCTGCAGGTGATGGAAATGAAGATAGCTTCCAGACCTTTAAAAGTAAACAAAAGAGAAAAAAGTGAGAAAGGGCTAGAGCGTCGACGTAGTCAGACTCACTTGACTCGTACACAATGTGATACTAAACGTCCTTGGTGCACAGAGGCTGCAAGAAGTCTTTCTTCAAAGGAAGAATGTGTTAAGCTGAACTTCCCTGACAACACCCCGCTGCCTGCTAAGTGTGCATGGCTAATGGAAGCTGTAAACAAGCATCCTAACTCAAGGATCCAATTTAGGAAAAACACACACAACTTTGTGTTTGTGGAACAGAATAAAGAGCTGATCAATGATCTACTTAGTACACCTTATGGGGATATTAAGCTGCTCCGACCTCAATCAGACACTCACCACTTTAAAAAATGGGTCAGTATCATAATCTTTGGATACCCTCTCTGCATGGACCCATCCCATCTGACTCTAAGTGAGCATATCATCAAGCCTAAAGACTTAAAGGAAAATCCCAAATTATTGCCAGTTGGGTGGGTCCTGTGCCCCTCCCCCGGAATATCTGGGTGCATGGTTTACGTTTCCTAAACATCGAAGTGTACCTACCCCCTAAACGTAGGTGTTACAAATGCCAGCACTATGGCCATGTTGCAGTAGACTGTGGAATACTACATTCTTGGTGTGGTAAGTGTGCTGGGAAACATTCCACTAGAGAATGCACAGTAGGCCCTGACAGCCAAAAATTTAAATGTATTAACTGTAAAGAAGTTGGGGTTACAGTTTCCCACAAGGACTGCAGTCAGAACCCAAACAACCTTCGAGGTAAACCTGATAACAGTCCTTTAATGGTAACTGAGGATGGGGCCATCCAGTCTACCACAGCCAGATCTGAGACTGAACCTCTGCAAAGTGTGCAAGAACCCCACCTCACTGCAAACAATTCTGGTGATACCAGAATGCCATCACACACACCAGCTGTGGAGGAGCTAGCCATCCCTGCTAGCACATATGGAACTACTGGTCTGCCACTACAGATACCTATGGCTACACCTGAATATGGGGATGAGTTTGTCATTTCTCCCAATACACACACCTACAACAGTCAGACGGACACCACACAGGTAACCTCCCTGGAAATTGGAGATGAGTCAGATGCACAGGACCTACCTGCAATGAATGATGAAACAGAGAACACTAATGTAACCATGGTACCTGTTAAGGTGATAGGTGTTAAAGGAAGCTCTAACCCAGAAGTGCCATCCTCCGGAGAGGCATTGGATTCGCCTGACCTTCCTCATATTATAACAAATTTCCAGAAAAAAATTGAGCATCTTGAACAGATCCTGACAAGTTTAATAAATATATGTAATCAGGATGATGCTCTTGAGCTTGGTGATGATGTCAAAAGTGCAGCAATCTCCGTTCAGCTTCCAACAATTTGTGAGAAAGAAGCCCATAACTCTTGCCTTCAAAAATTGCCTTTTAACTGGCTGCCAAAATGCCGAAAAATGCTTAAAAATAAAGGTTCTGAAGATAAAGACGTACAAACTATGCTATTTGCTCTTAAGTGTCTGCACACTGCAGTCAAAGCATAATAGTTTTACCATCTTATGAGCAAGAGATTGTAATAACTCACTACAATGGATACATTACAAATCTTTTCATGGAACATTGCTTCCATCAGGAAGCGGTTGCCTGACTTACATCATATTAGTGCAACCAAGAATATTGATGTCATCTGTTTGCAGGAATGTAGATTGAAAGATGGAGCACCTCCACCAAACTTGCCTGGATATGCAGCTTATAACCTAAGGTCAACCAACTGTTGTGTGATGTATGTCAGAAAGAACTTGCCACATTCACTCCTTTCCTTGCAGAGTCGAGTTAACATGCAGTATCATGGTGTCAAAGTATATGCAGGCGATTTTTCCATAAACATTTTTAATCTCTATGCCCCAGCGAACCAGCTTCGACCTGATGCTTTACCAGATCGCATCAATAGTGAACCTACCATCATTCTTGGAGATTTTAATGCCAGACATAAGAATATTGGTGGGTCTATTACAAACACCAATGGAACTAAACTAGTGAGATTGCTGAATGAGCATGATAATGTTCGAATTGTGGGCACTACTGAGCCTACTCACATATATGGTGGCATACTAGATTTGTGTCTTGCATTTAATACATCATATACGATGCATGACTCTGTCATAGTTGATGATCTTATATCTGATCACTTCCCAAGACTAACAACTGTCAATCTTGATCACATCTCCAGCAATCAAGGAGCTAAATACAGAAGGAGGAAACTTATTCTCAAACCAGAACACAGAGACAACTTTATTAACCACTTGGATCAATGGTATAAGAATTACGAGCCCACTGGCACACAAAAATTTAATGATGATTTAATTACCACTATTGAGAGTGTTCTCACAGATCAAGTGGGCAGGAATAGGAAACAAAGACCCTCCACTATAAATAACAATAAAAACCAATGTAAATACTATAATGATCCACAGCTGTGCAATCTAACACATGCAGCCTAGGAGGATTGGTAAAGCATACCGTGAATGTAGAACCCCAGACCTGCTCAGAACGTTCCAAGCTGCACTAACAAATGCAAGGAATAGAAAGGAAGAACTTAGGCAACAGGAATGGGAACAGTTTGTTAGTGGATTAAATAGGTCCACCCCTTTGAGTTTGGCTTGGAAAGGTATAAATAAAATAACCAGGAAAAAGACTGGCAATGTTGCTCATCCCTTTCCTCTTGAAAAAGCAAATGACCTCATAAATGACTGGTCCAAAACATCCAGGCATGAAAGCCTTCCATCTCATATTAGAAAAAATTTAGAGAGTACTTCTGAAGAAATGTTGAAACTGATTAATTTTATGAGCCAAAATATTGATGAGAGTGATTGCCTCTTTACCGAGTATGAATTAGATAATGCATTAACCAAAGGTCGATCAACTGCTCCTGGAGAGGATGGTATAACCTATGATATTCTCAGAACTCTAAGGCACGTGCCTGATAACCCTTTGTTGGCACTGTATAATCTCAGTTACATTGAGGGCGTTCTTCCTACTTCCTGGACCAATAGTCTCATTGTGCCTATCCCTAAGCCCCAACAGCCTGATACATTTAGGCCGATCTCCTTAACTAGTTGTCTTTGCAAAACTTTTGAAAGAATGATGCTTAACAGATTGTACTACAGAATCAGACATCAACTTTCCCCTACCTCTATGGGTTCATGAAAGGTAAAAGTGTGCAGAACTGTATTTCCACCTTTCTCACTGCACACACCTCTACTAGTTTTACCACTTTTCTTGATCTAAAATCTGCATTTGATATTGCAAACAGAACAGTTATACTACATGAATTAGCCAAAATGAATTAGGTGGTAGCTTACTCTGCTGGATAATAGGATACCTGTCAAATAGAGTATCCTCTGTCCTTTACCAAGGCTTCAGAAGTGATTCTAAAGAAATGTCTTTAGGTACACCGCAGGGAGGAGTTCTTAGTCCCATGCTATTTAATATTCTGATTAATGCTCTCCTAAATGCTCTACCTCCCACCTAAACATAAAAGCTATAAGCTATGCTGATGATATCATGATCCATACAACAGGGCATAAGAAGATGAATACCATTCTTAATGAAGTTCAAGCAATTTGTAATCGACTAGGCCTTATAATATCTTCCTCTAAAACAAAGATATTAACAAGCAAACGACATCCCCCACCCATCTATTTGCAGGGTGAAATCATTAGCTACGTTAAAACTTACAGATATCTTGGTGTAGATGTACCCTTTAAAAAAATCCACTATACCACAACTAAACAAGAAATGCAAAGCTAGGCTAAATGCTCTCAAAGCTGTTGCTGGCTACAATCCCAACTATGGTGCTAATGTGAGAATCGTGAGAATGATGTACATAGCCTATGTTAGGTCCTTAATTGATTATGCTGCTCCCATGTTGATATTAGCTAGAGAAAGTTCCCTCCGACCCTTGGAGTTAATGCAAATGAAGCTCTCAGGATTATTCTTGGCTGTCCCAGATCTACAAAAGTTCTTAACATGAGGAAGGAGCTTAGTATTTCTAGTATCAGTGATAGGATTGTTGAAATTAACACTGTACTCGGTATTAGAATGTTGAGAAACGAACCAGACACTGTCACAGTGAATCTTACCAAGTGTCTAGAGGTAAATACACACAGATCTAAATGGATTGTGAAAACGTGCAATTGCATTAAGTTTTATAACCTGCATGAACTGTATCACTGTAGGCAACAAGAGCATTTCACCCCTCCATGGAAGATGTGTTCATTTAATATCACATACCTACAAGTCCCTCCCAAGAAGCTCATTGCTAGTAATCCCTTCCTTAAATCTCTTGTTAGAGCAACTGCTCAAGAAGAAATTTCTCACCTAGCTGATGGATCTAAACAGGAGTCTTCTGGCAGGGCTGCATCTGCTCTTGTTGCCACCTCCCTAGTTAAGAACGATAATAAATTTGTTGAGTTAGGCATAAGAATTAACAACTGGGCGTCTACACTGCAAACTGAATTGTTTGCAATCCTAATGGCGCTAAAGCTAACCTATGACACTGAGCTTGACTCTATCATCATTACTGATTCTATGTCATCATTGAAGGCTCTTGGCTCATATAATGACTCCAACAACATGCTCATTGGGGAATCCAGGTATAGATACTCAAAAATTAGGGACAAAGGAATTAATGTACAATTGCTATGGATCCCATCACACATTGGATTACTCCTTCATGATAAAGTTGATATGTTAGCCAAGAAGAGTATCCAGAAGGAGAACGTAGAATATAACTTTGGTATAACTGTGTCTAGCATTAGGAATAATATTAGGAGAGAAGTAAATAATGAAGATGATTGTTATAGGAATGCAGTTAGAAGCCTGAGTAGATCTATAACCCACTATGATAACATGAACGTAGATAAGTATGTTTATGGAGCAACTTGCAATGTGAACAGACTGACTGATGTTGTAGTGGCCAGGCTTAGGCTTGGTTACAAGTACTTCTGGCAGTTTGGGAGACACACAGATGAATGATCAAACTAAATGTAAATTATGTGATCAGGCATATGGTCACTGTCTTGAACACTATGTGCTTAATTGTCCACTTATTTAGGAATACAGAGACAGACAGTATAATAACCTATGTGACATGTCAAGATATCTTATTAATGAAAATAAGATACCAGATATACTAAGCAAATTTCCTAAATTTGCTTGTAACAGATAAGTGAACTATAGATACGTAGATATAAATCCATATGTATTCCTGTTAACCCTTTGGGGCCTAGTTCCTAGGCCTTTTGTGTATCCACATGCTCTCGCGCTACTGTCCACAGGATGGATATGGGGTGCACAATAAACTAGCCACTTCGGTGGCAAAATCTAAAAAAAAAAAAAATCTAGTTAGTAGCCTACCAGTTGTAATCCTAAAGCACTATTGAATAATTCTGAATTATAATGGATAATTGGACAAGGATACTGACTACTTGTTACGAAAACCCAGTAACAGGCTGGATGCTAGAAGGGCAGTCCTTTCTAGTATTCACTGGAGATCTCTAAGCTTTTAGAATCGCGTTTTTTGTAACAAATGGGGGCCTGTCCGGGATGCTCTTGATCCAAGGTGTTGGAGAAATTGTCCAGTTTGACATACTAGTAACTCTATGGTCAAACACTTTGAGTACTTTCTAATCTGAAGACTTTGAGTTTAGTCTTGTACAACATACCAGGTGGATGTATGTACCTGACTGAGTCTCTTGATCCAAGGAGATGGAAATACTGTTGATGAGTTCTAACTCTAAGACAACCAACACTAAAATTCCTATCAGGATTATAGTTTCCCATAATCACTCTCTCGTAGTACAATTATTTTCGTGATGTATGCCAAAGTGAAACAGTTAATTGATACTCTGACTTTGTCTGAGTTAAGTACATTAAAACTTCAGACGTGTTGGCAAGTAGCCAAGTATCTCGGTGTGATGTATAACAGGAATTACACTGCAGAAACTGTCAGAGCATTAATTAAAGATATATTGTTTCCTGCTCATACAGAGATGTCTGATTATGATTCAGATTCAGAAAGCCTAGTGTCACAATTAGGAAGTATGGCTCTATTTGAAGTTGAAGAAAGAGCAACTAGAGCAGAAGTGAGCCTAGTGTCTGAGCCAGTGTAGCTCAGTTCTCGCTCGCTCTTCCTTCACTGACACTATAGTACAGAGTATAGCTGTTAGCATGACACAGCCTAATACTAGTACTGTGTATACTACACCTGTATTTACTTATCCTAGACCAGATCTAGACACTCTAGAGACGGCTGGACCAAGTGTCCGACCTAAGGACAGTTCAGAAAGACAGTTAATTTCCCTACTCCTCCATTACCCACTGGTCCTATCTCTCAGGAACAGTTTGAGAGGTTTGAACGCCTCATTATGTTGCAGACTGCACAAATAGAGGCACAGAGGAAATTGAACGAAGAAGATTTCCAAAGAGAAAATGTTCGTCTGTTAAGACAACAGACTGATATATCACAGGACACATTTAATGTGCAGAAAGCTGCATCCATGGTTCCTAAGTTTTTTGAAAGTGACTTAGACACCTATTTTGATGTGTTTGAGAACCAGGCACGTGCTATGAACTGGCCACGTAAGCACTGGGCAACATTGCTGCATACAGCGTTGACGGGAAAAGCTCAAACTTGTACGGCTGCTTTGCCATTTGCCAAGTACATTAGTTATGACGCTGTCAAACAAACTATTCTAGAGACATATAACTTGTTACCTGTAAGTTATCAAGAGCATTTCGTACGTTACAACGACGACAAGATCAAACTTGTGTAGAGTTTGCTCGTGAGAAAAAAGTTGCATTTGAGAGGTGGTGTAGAGCTGCTAAATGTAACAACTACGACAGCCTTGTTCAGTTGTTACTACATGAAGAGTTAACAACTGTATGTCTGCTGACATACAAGAATATCTGATCGATCATACTACCTCGGATATTCTGGAAACTGCAGCATTAGCAGACAATTACGAAATTTCTCACAACCTTGTACGTACTAAAACACTCAGAAACAAGGTAACTAAAAATTGTCCTAGAAGTTGGCAACCTAAATCAGCTGCTCATTGCCGGCCTGATGTACATGCTACTGTAACTTCTCGTACCTTTACCAGGAAAACTCACAATCCTGAATCTGTCTCTGTGGCTAGACAGAAATCTGGTATCGAGAAGAAGAAAGTTAAATGTACCTATTGTAACAGAAAAGGACATACTAGAGAGTATTGCTATAAGTTAGAAAGAGATACGAGAAACAGTCGTGCGGCTGGCGCCCCCACTCAAGTCGTATCCTCTTCCGTGCAACAAAGACACCAAAAGCCTAGCAATTCCTCTTATCCTACTGTTTTAGATAATGTTACTCAGGATAGATGACTAGCGTCAGAAAGTGTATCTGACGAAAAGATTCGTTCAGCGATGAGTCCTTACTTTTCGAGAGATAAAGTAGGATTTGACGAATCACATCTAACTGAGATAATTACTTTCAGAGACACTGGCAGTTATCTCACCTTATTAAGAGAAGATGTACTGCCCATAACTGACGATACCTATACCAAGATAGATGTATTGTTAGAAGCCTATGGAGGGGCTGTTATAAAAGTGCCTCTGCACAAAGTTTATATTGAAACAAGCTATTATACTGGTTATATTTCAGTGGGTATATCCAGTGGTGTATTTCCCATCAGGTCAGTGGACTTGTTGATAGGGAACGATATCCTTCATGCTGGTATATGTAAGGAACCACTTGTGATTGATAATAACACTGATGATATTTATGCCATTGAAGCTTGTAAAGAGAAACCTATTTTATTTCCTCTCAGCGCAATTACTAGAGCTATGTCAAAGATACAACAACCTTCCTTGTCTCCTGTTGAGTTAGTTGATGACGATGATTTGGGGTTGAATATGTTGTTTATTGACGCTCTGCGTCCAGGGTCATTAACACTGACTCCCCCCGGTCATCAACCTAGTCAAGACACAACTGACGTTAAATTTCTAACTCATGATGATTTAATCAAGGATCAGTTTGTTGATCAGTCACTGGAAAGACTGAGAGATATAGCAGTTACTGAGAGTGAAGCAAAGGATCTCGATAATTGTTACTATTATAGTAATGGTGTACTGATGGAGAAAAATACATGTAAGTTGTCAGCTGATAGTGTTTCTACCACAGTCAAGCATTACGTTGTGTTACCAGTTACATTTCGTGAACAAGCCATTGATTTTGCTCACAATAGTCCCATAGGAGGACATTTGGGTGTCAAGAAGACACTCGGTAAACTGGCAAAACATTTTACTTGGCCCAAGATGAAGGAAACAGTAGCTGATCATGTGCAACGCTGCCACGTGTGTCAAGTGACAGGCAAGCCAGCGCACACACCTCCACCTGCGCCTCTCATTCCTATCACCGTGCATGGTGAACCATTCTCACGTCTTATTATTGATTGTGTTGGTCCTTTGCCTAGAACCAAACTAGGAAACCAATACTTATTTACTATTATGGACGCTGCTACACGCTATCCCGAAGCTATTCCTATGAGAAAAATTAATGCTCGTGCTATTGTCAGAGCGCTGATGAAATTTTTCTCCCAGGTTGGATTGCCACGAGAGATACAATCAGATCAGGGATCTAATTTCACTTCTAAGATCTTTCGAGAAGCATTATCCCACCTAGGAATAAAGTCTGTACTTTCAACCAGTTATCATCCACAGTCACAAGGGGCTCTAGAGAGATTTCATCAGACATTGAAGTCCATGATGAGAGCTTATTGTGAACATTTTTCTAAGAACTGGGATGAGGGTTTACCTTTTCTTCTGTTTCGCTATGAGAGAAAGTGAAGGCAAGAAAGTCTTGGGTTTAGTCCCATTTGAATTAATATCGGACACCATGTCGTGATCCTCTCGCAGTGTTAAAAGGACAGTGTGGACAGGAAAATCAAATCCATCATTGAAGCACTTCACCTCATTAATGTGCAACATTTGACAGCCGCTAGAGAGTCTAGCTTCGAAAAATCCTAGTTTCAGCCCTAGCTATGAATGAAGCAACATTATGACAAGCGCGCTGTCCTCTGCTCTTTTTAAAGCAGGAGATTTAAGGTGAGGCCAGTGTCGGAAATTAGATACCAGGATCATGCTGCTACAAGAAGCCAGGTATAATGGTCCCCTGGAATATGAAAAGGCATAGCGACGTAAATTATTTGGTATTGTACGCCGGGAAAAAGAAATCCTTAATCATGTGTACCATTTAACCAGCTTAAACATACACTACGCTAGTCTCCACCTACTACATCTATCTTCCTTGGACAGAGGAAGAAAAACGTCATCTACCCGGGCAATCTCTAGAGGTACAGGATGTGGCATTCAGAAAATTCAGTGACTTCTAACAATCACTAGATAGAACGATTTTCTTAGTAACTCTTGGGATTGATAAAGCTGGTGATATTAAAACATGATTTTTGGCAGTTCCTGAATTGTTCAGTGATGTTTCCTAAAACGTTGTACATCTGGGTGTACATGACGTTGATGTACAGGGGAAGCATCACCCATTTAGAAAGCAATCCCATACAGGAGGAGTCCAACGAAGCTTAAAGCATTGAGAGAAGAATGTTTAATTTCTGTTATCTCACGACTTATTTATGAGTGGCAGTAAAAGTCCATGGCACATCGCCATGTATTTAGTGCCTAAACCCTGACTGGTAGTTTAGGATGTGCACTGAATTTTTACAGAAAAGTGAACTCTGTCAACCTTGGCCTGAGTATCCTACTATCTCGCATTGACGACCTTATTGACCGTGTGTCAAGAGCCCAGTTTGTCAGCCATTTAGATCTCTTACGAGGCTATTAAATCAAGTCCCGCTTACTGAATGTGCCCAAGAAATATCTGCTTTTTACTGTTCAAGATGGATTGTTTAACTGCCTCGTCCACCCCCTTCTGCCTATGTAACCGCGGCTTCTTCCTTCATTCCATCGAGAAATGAACGAGTTGACCCACAACTTAGAGGGAGTAGAAGCATAACTTACGGCTTAGTGGTGTACAGTGACAGTGGGAACAAGCACATTATGCGTCTCAAGCATTGTTTGAGAGACTGGCGCACTACAAACTTCACTGTTAACTTAGCTAAATGTAGTTTTAGTGTCAAGCACCAAGATTACCTATCTAGGCTTTGATTGGCCAAGGTGAGGTTGCTCCTATTGTGGCTAGGTTCGTGTGTGCAATTTCTGAATTTTTCAGTGCCACGATAGGAAGGGAGTACAGAGATTCTGGTATGGCAGCGGATATTATCGCATGTTCTGTCCAAAAAAAACCCTGCTCAGATTGGCAGCTCCTCTCAACTGAAGCTTACTAGTAGCAAAGTTCAAGTTTTCATCTGGACTAGAGATTGTTCAGACTCGTTCAAAAAAGATTGAAACGTTTGCTCTCCTCTGCTCCTGTGTTGAAGAGTCTAATTAACAATCTTCCCTTCCTGTTTACATATAATGCGAGTGGTTATGCAGTGGGCGCAGTGCGCTCCAACAAGTCAACATCCACAGCATTCTCTATCCTATATGTTACTATTCACTAATCTTAAATAACAATACCAGAAAAATTATGGCCACTATTGAGAAAGAGCTCTAGCTCTTGTGTGTCCCTTGGAACATTTGACGTGTATTTGGGCACTTCCACATTTAAAATTAACGTTTTTTTCAGAAACCCACAACCCCACTCACCTACATAAACACTATGAAGAGTAAAAATGCTAGGATCATGAGGTGGGCTCTCAGAATCCAACCCTTACTGTATTAGTATAGAAAACATATATATGGTCATTGTAAGTAATTGCTGATGCTCTGTCATTCCTTAATAATTATCAGTTACATTAAATTAATGTAATTTATGTCCAAATACCTTTTGTTATTTGCTATTCAATTCATAAAGTAGACTGTAACTCTCACAGCCCATGTTAATTATATTATACTCCATGTCTCATAATCTATTTATATATTCACAGTAGTGTGATATATGTGTAAGGAGACAGAAGCTAGTGATGAGTTTTGTAGTGTTTAGTCTGGCGATGTTACTGGCGGGGTGGAACAGTCTGCCGCAGACCCCCCCCCCCTCACTACACACCTAATAAGCGTTTCATACTCAGTTGTCATACTGCATAGCATTCCACAACCACAACTTTAAGAGTGGAATGCTGTCTACTGTCTATGGCACAAGACTATTGTTTAATGCACTCTTCACTACTATGATCGAGCACTCAATGTGTCATGGCTTGTCTAACGATATCCTTGCCTGCTCTATCACTGATGACATAACCCAAGAATGCAAGATACGATATTGTGTACTGCCCTAGTACTAGGGGTATAACTTAGTGATATTAGACACTGGAAATTATAAAGTGCGTGGCACAAGAGTTGACTCTAGATTTAGATATAATTGGTATTAAAGAGACATAAGTAATCGTATAATGTGAAAGACATTTACGCAACTCTATTGCGACCGTTTTGTCATGTTGGGGGGTGTTGCAACCCCTAATGGGTTACAATGTATATGATGTTATAACATTATGTATATTACACTTTTTCATGTAATTTATATTGCTTTTATTTTGCGATAATAGCTAAATCTGAATATATGCGCTTTATATTATTATTTGTCTTAGTTACTTTGTTAGGTAGGATGTAACATATTATTATGTCTCATAGTTCAAGTCTTGATTTTCTAACCACTGTAATTATCGTTCCTTGCCTTACTGTGGCACGACTTCTGTTGCTGGCAGCAACCTGTCATCGGAGCTAATATGTGATCGAGGGGGGGGGTGATCTCACTCTCGCTGAGGTATCAGTCTGGGCTAGACATCTCTTGGTGGTTGGACGCATTAACTGACAATTGCCTAAATCTCCCTTATAGCACTTGTCGAAGATCGTCTCTGTCTTATTAATGTGAAGGTTCTGGAGACTGTTCACAACAGAACGTTGTTTAGACTTAGTGATTTTCGACGTTGGCACTGAGGTTGTGTGTCGCATAGACACTACTAAGGGCACTCAGGTCCCTGAGCTGTAGCTTTCTGACCTAATTTGTAATGTTATACTGTGTATGTCATCAGTCGGGGATTTTACTTATGCCGAGCTTAGATCAGTAGTATGGGAGTTTTGTGACTTTTGTGGAGGATCCGCTTATGGTCCCTACTAGTGTCATTATATTATCTCTTTGTTTCGCTGATTCTGTGTTGGGCAGTTGCTTGTTATATTGTAGTTCGGTTTATCAGTCATTTTATTGTTCCAAAGCAGACTGTTCTGATTGCCAGTTTGGTCAAGAAGTATTGTTTTTGAGGGCTTGTCAGTCACTTGTTTAAGTCTAGTCAAGTCTTGAAAAATTACCCCAATACATAGAGCACTTACAAATACCACAAAAAATTTGTTATTGTATTATTAAATTTAAATGTACTGATGGTACTTAAGACAAAGATGTGAATGTGTATCGCAAAATACTGTACAGGGGGGAAAAAAAAGGGGAAAATATTCTTTTTTTGTTGATTTTGATTTAATTTAAATTTTGATATACCCTGAAACTTAATTATTAATAAATTTTTTAAAATTTTAATTTTTAGTTGTAGCCTACCAGTTGTAACCGAGTTTGAATATACTATTTAATGGATAATTGGGGGAAGGTACGATAATTTTATGAAAAACCCGAAAAGGCGGGGGAAACTTTTTTTTTTTAAAATCCTTTTTTGTTTTTTTTTAACATAGGTACACTATGTTATGCTTCACAGGGGTTTATATAATATTATTATATTATAATATTAATTTTTTAAAATATATATATTTATATATATATATATTTAATTTTTCCAAGGCGTCTTTTTTTAAAAAAAAGCCTTTTTTTTGGAAAATAAAAATTTTTCCAAAATCTTTTCCCCAAAAAAAATTTTATTTTTTTAGAAAATTTTTAAAAAAAACTAAAAAAAAATTTTTTGGGGGTTTTTTTAAACGTTAAAAAAAAAACCCCCCTTTTTTAAAACCCATTTAAAAAAAAAACCCCCGTTTAAAAATTTTAAAAGAATTTTTAAAAAAATTTTTTTTTGCCCGGTTTTTTCCGGGAAATTTTTAATTATTTTTTTTTTTTTATTATTTTTTTTTAAAAATTTCGCCACCCAAAAAACCCCCCCCAAAAAACCCAAATTTTTTTTTTTTTTAAAATATATATTTTTTTTGTTTTTTTTAAAAATTTTTAAATTTTAAATTTTCCCAAGTTGACCCCCGTTGAAATTTAAGCCAAGGAATCTCAATTTCTTATTTGGACAAATATATAATTTTATAAAAAAAATATTAAAATTTTTTATATTAATTTAATTTTTTTTATCCGTTTTTAAACCCCAAAACAACCAACCACCCCTTTTTAAAATATATATAATTAATATATATATATATAATATTAATATATTAAAATAAAATTAAATATATATATATTATATATAATAGGTGTTTTTTTCTACAGGGGCGGTCCCCTGCAGCTGAGTGGTCCATGGCTGAGCGGTCCATGGGGCGAGCAGTCCCCCCGGAAAAAATCTCCTCTGGGCGGACCCCCTTTTTCACCCCTTTATGCTAATGACCTTGACCTCCCCTCAAGACCACCTGGGTCCTCGAACCACCTAAACCCCTCGACCCCCCTCGCCCCAACCCCCCCCCCCCCCCCACACCCCCTCCCCCCTGCCCCCTCCACCGCCCCCACCCCCCTGCCGCGCCCTCGCCCCGCCATCCCCCAAGCGACCGTCCTTTGGCCCCGTCTGGGGCCTTCTGCTGCCCCTTTTTTGCAGCATCGCCCGGGATCGCCCCTGCCCCCCAATTTTTTCCCCCCGGTTTTAAAATTTTTTTTTAATTTTATTTTCTTGTTTTTTCCACCCTATTTGGATAAAATTTTTTTGGGGTTTTTCCCCCCCCCCAACTTTCACCCCCCATCCCCAAATTTTTTTTCGATTTTTTTTAATTTCATTTTCTTTTTGATCTCCTCGGATCAATTTTTTTTTGGATTCCCCCCTCGGGGGGTAAGCATTCAAAATGGACTCCCACTTTCCCCCCCAAAATTTTCCCTTGCAAAAATTTTCCTTTGGGAAAAAATTTTTTCCTCGAAATCAATAATCCCTTTAGCCCTCCACTCCTTGGATCAAGGTTTCTCGATAATACAAAGACTCCATCCCTTGGATCAATTTTTGATTCCCCCTCCAGGGTAAGCTTTTCAAATGAACTCCCCCCTAGGGGGCATGGTATTTTTCTTTTTACTACAGGTCTAAAAAAGTGTGATTTTCCCCCCCACCTGTTTTTTTATTTGGGTCAGTGACGTCACGTGATGACCTCACAAAATACAGGCAAAACTTTCGACTTCCCCCTATTCAGTGACGCCACGTATGACCGCACACACACGGGCTGAATCTTGTCGACTTCCCCCAACCCCTTTTTTTCACCTTAACCCGGGATAACCCAAATAATTTCACTTTTCCTTTCTTTAAAATCCCCCAAAAATTTAATCCACAATTTTTTTTACAAAATACAACACAAGTCTAGACATTTTTATCTTTTTAAAAAGAAATTCATCAAAAAAAGTCACCACAACACTTCCCAACTTAAAATCCATTTTTCAAAAAAATTCACTAGTCAAAATTTTTACATTTTTCGAAGTTAATAGCACACACACCTCATTTTACTGTGAACAACCTTCAAAACACCCCTCATAAATCATTTAAATTTTCCCCCAAAAAATACCTTTGAAACATTTCCAAACAACACTGAAACATTTCCAAAATATCTTTTTTGAGTACTCCCAAATACACCACTAAATACTACTAAAACCCACTAAATACAGTCAAAAAAACCACCAAAACCACCATAAACTAAGATGTGAAAATTTGTGGGGGACTGCCTCCAAGTGATTTGCCTCCCCCTACAAACTCTTTTTGCCCCAAAGCTCTGAGGGGGGTCCTCAGCCTCACAAGTGGCTTATAGTACAGTTTTTTCAAAAAGTTTGGGAAATTCCCCAAGAAAACTCCCCCTGATGCACGTACCCCAATTTTTCACCTCTCCATGCTCAATTTTTGCCCCTTTGGACTTCCTCCAAAAAACCACGTGCAACCGGGACCCTTTAAAATTCCCGGGGGGCAATATTAAAATCATAATTAGTGCCCCCTCCCTCACCTCAAAATTTTCCTAAAATCCAAGAGGGGAAAGTATCCCCTAGTAAAATTCGCCCCAAAACTAGTTTCCCTACTGCTCTGAGAAAAAACTGGGGCTTACTGGGCAGCAAACCCCCTGTTGCAAAACCGGGGCCCCCAAAAAGACTCACTCCCAAACCAAATTTCCCCCCAAAACAACTGGCCCCGTTTAAACCACGAGAAACGAAGGAAAGGGCCCTTGGGCTTACGGATGGGGCTGAGGAGGTCTCTACCCGGGAAAAACGAGGTGCCCCTTTTACCCGATTTTCCCCGGTCTCAGATGTGAAAACACGTGGGGGGGGGCCGTCTGCCCGATCAAGGCTTTGTTTTGGGCAGGTTTGGGGTCCCCTCTTAAGTGGGGCCCATTGTCTTTTTTTTGACCCCGCCTCCTCATTCAAGCTAAGGGGTGCCAGTTCCCCCCTAGCTAACTTAACCCCTTGGTTTTTCCTACATTACGGGCCCATTTCTACCTTGTTAAGGTCTTAAATTTTTACATTTTTTATTATCTACAGAGCCTTTAGTAACCTAATAAAAATATACTAACAGTAAAACCCACCTACTCCTTCCCTAAGGGAAAAAAATCTATAAATTAAATACTGCCTAAACCCAAAAATTCCCTCGCCGACCAGAGAAAAATGTTTTTGTGGGTTTTGGGGGGGGGATAAAAGGGCCCCTCCAGCTCAGCCGTCCCATAACGGCCAAAGCTGGGTCTGTCCTGTGAACTTTAGGGACCAAATAAATTTCCACAAACCTCCCCCCGGCGAAGGTAGGCGCTAAGTCCCAGATCAAGTCTGCTTCCCTAAAGGGCCCCCCCAGTGGGCCCCCGGACTTGAGTCCGTTTTAAAGGGGCGTCCCCCCCCTCCCGCTCGGTCAGCCTCTGGTCTAATTTTTTCATGGGCCCGGTCCCACCGTGTGGACCCCCGAGAGGGAAAAAACCGTTGATGGGGCTTTTTAGTCTCGACAAACCCTTCATTCTCCCTTTACCCTTTCCTTCCCAAACCCCCCAGCCTTTTCTGGGTGGTTTTACACTACCAGGGCCCAAAAGGCCCGTAAAGCTTGGGGCACCTCCCGGGTTCTACTAGCAACCCGGTTTCCCCCTTTACTTAGCATTTTTATTTGCCTCGGGTTGGCACCAAGAAATGTTTTCCCCAAGGTTGTCCAAGTAATCCCTTTTCACCACACCCGGTTCCATTTGTCCAGGATGTTTACCAAATCCCGTTGTGACTTCCCGTGCATTTTCATTGATGGGGGACCCTCTGGCCCAAATAATCCGCCCCTTGGAAGAAAGGGCCAAAAATTGGGGGGGAAAAGGGGTCAATCCTCCTTCCAAACAGCATGTGAGGGGTGAAAAACTTCCTGCTCACAATTCCATTTTGGGACGTAGGTCGAGGCCTTTTTTTGGGCTCTTGCCTTTTTCTCAACTAACCCCTTCCTCAGTTCTCAAAGCTCACTCCCCCCTGCCTGCAAGACCTTCCGAAAAGCACCTTTTTACTGTTTCCCACCAGCCCTTCATAGAAAACCCCCTTGCCAAGGGCCCTGGGGAGCTATGAACCTCCACTCCACTCTATTCTCTTCAGTGTTCTCGTACTTCTCCGTTGTCCCTAAGATTCCCTGAAAACTTTATCGGCCGCCCTAAAGCTTGTGCCACTGTCCGAGATAATCAATCGGGGGCACAAGAATCTGGCTGTAAACCTCCTAAACAGCTTCCACGAAAGTCTCTGTTAAACATATCTTCTTTTAAAACTCTAAATGCACCACTCGAGTAGGGGCCCCACAAGTAAACAGGCAGACATATACTTTCTGAGGGCCCACCCCTATCGTCTCCGGGGTTTTTTCAATGTGATAGCCCCAGTATAGTCTTTTCCCCACAGTCTCAAAGGGCCTGTCACAGTACCGCTCCTGAGGCAGCGGTGGTGGACCTGGGTATGGTAGGGTCCTCCCATGTACCGCCGGCAGACCTTTGCAACTCTTTAGCACCCTTTTTGACGGCAGTTTCGACCCTTCAGTACCCAGTAATTCTGACGTAGGCAGGTGGGGGTTTATCTCCAAACCCCCCATGTAAGGTCCTCTGATGGGAAATCTTGTATCAATAGCTCTGTCGCCCATCCCTCCTTTCCCAGTAGCACGGGATGTTTGGCCCCATAGCTGAGCTCAGAGTTTTGTATTCTTCCCTGCATGATCTAGGAACAATCCCAATGAGTGAACCAATTTGTGTTCCCTGAGTCTTCGTTGTTGGACACACGTCCTGACGCCATAACCTGCTGCCTGGTTGCAAGTACTTCCAGCACTCCTGGGAAAACCCCTCCCTTTGGTACTGCCTTATCCAATATTCTCTGGGACCCACGAGAGACAAAATGTCCCACCTTGCTTACCCCTTTTCATGCAGCTTCCTCACAAATTGAAATAAACATTTCCGTGATCCTATAAGTTTTTCCCCCACGAGGAGTAGCGCCTGGGGTCAAATAATTTTTAGTGTCGGTTTCCCCCGCAAAGTGTACTATGCTGCTGGTTGTCTCCACGAATTTTCTGCTCCAGCCAGCAATCCCTTGCCGGTAACCAGTCTGGGCCTTTGAAACCAAATCTCGCTTTACTCAGCTTTTTGTGTGTCACCCCTCGGCTTATCAGGTCGGCTGGGTTTTGATCTGTAGGCACATACAGAATTGTTGACGTTGACTGCAGTTCCCGTATTTTCCTTTACCGATTCCTGACATAGGGGAGCTTAGACCTGTCGTTCTGGACCCACTGTAAGGCACCTCCGAGTCTGTCCATACATAGGTGTGTGTCACCCTCAGATTACTCAACACCTCCTCTACGTACTTACCCAGTCTTGCTCCCAGCAACATCGCCATGAGCTCTAGCTTTGGATCGAGCAATCCTTCAGGGGTGTCACCCGCGCACGATTGGTGACCAGATTGACTTGTTCCCCGGCCACCAAATATGCTACTGCCCATAGGCCCTGGAGGAGGCATCGCAGAAGACGTGCAAGTCATAATCCCGCCCGGTGCACCCGATGGACCTGGGAAATGTGAACTCATGCAATTCCGCTAGATCTTTGTTAACCAGATCCCACTCCTGGCAGACTATTTCTGGCAGTGGGTCGTCCCAACCTAGGTTCAGCTCCCAGGTCTGTTGCACTAGCATCCTCCCTCGAATGGTGATGGGTGTCAACAAACCCAAAGGATCGAAGGCAGTCTGCACTTTGCTCAGCAAAGACCTCCTGGTCAGCTTCCCTTCCCCATCAGGTTTCCTCTTTAGCCTAAGTCTGTCTTCCTCGATTTCCCACTCCAGTCCCAACACCGATGTTACCTCAGGCACTGAGTAGCCAGCATAGTTCCACCGTGCCCCGCAACATTGGATTGTTTGTCACCCATTCTCTCAATGGCATGTTAGCCGAGAGCATCTCCTGATTAGACTCTCGGTAAATGTCCATCAACAGCCTTTCATCTGAGGTGGTACCTTGCATGTTGTCTACATAAAATAGGGTCTTCAATAATTCTTTAAGCGGGCTGTTACAGTTCACAAGGTGGTAGTCTATGGTAGCCTGTAATAAGAATGGTGAACTAGTGGCACCAAACAACACTGCCCTGAATCTGTAGTATCATACCCTTGCTTGGGCACCTCCCTGTTAGCCAACCACAAGAACCTTGTGTAGTCCCTGTCTTGTGGCTGCAACCCAATATGTAGGAAGGCTTTGCTAATGTCCGCCGCATAGGCGTACTGTTCTGTCCTGAATCTCAACAACACATCTGCTAATTTCTGCGTCAGGGAGGGCCCTGTGAGCAGACAGTCGTTCAACGATGCTCTCGGGGACTCGCCTGCGAGCTGCAGTTGAAGACTACTCTGATGGGAGTGGTTACCGACTCCTTGGTGACTGCCATGTGTGGAAGATAATGGGTGTTTTCCCCAGGGCTGGCATTGGGCACTTTCTCAATGAACCCAAGGGCCAGCTGTTTCCTTAATAATATCATCATATTTCCCCACCAGACCCTTCTTGGTCAGGCTGTTCACCAATGAATTCAACTGACCCTGTGCCTTCTTGAAATTAGTGGGCAGTGCTGGGTGTCCTGGTTTCCATGGGAGTCGCACCCAGTACTGCCCATCCCTGAACTGCACATGGTTCAAGTAATCTCGATACGTCTCTTCGTGTTTGGGGGGTGGCTGGTCACCTTTAATCCCTACTACATCCAGGTCCCATAGTTTATGGACCGGCTCACTGTCGGATATGCCAACTTGCGTCTCTGACAGACCTTCGTGCACACCAATCCGCATCACCAGTACAGCCTCAGTCGCTGTAATACTAGAATCCTCCTTTCCTGGGGTCGCAGGGAAGTGAGCTGGTACTCTGCCTCCTACGATGTACCCCGCTGGAGTCCTGTACAGGCCAACACACTCCTTGATAACCCTTCTTGTAGACACGAACTTGTCTATGTAATCCCCTCCTACCAAGATTCCTACATTACTAACGTCTGTAGCAATGTCTGGTTCCGCTAGCTCTCTCCAGGTAAACTCCAGGTAAACACCAACTCCCTCAAACGTTTGACTGCTGCAGCCAGTCCCTTAGTGGTAATGATATTGGGCAGCCTCTTTATTATCAAGGCTGAAATTTCCCATCGATGCCCGGCTAACCTGACCGTCACATTGACTACTGGATAAGACCTGCGTGGGACTTCCCCACCAAACCCTTCCACCTTCATGTCAACTTTACCAACTGTCTCCAGCTTCAGTCTAGTTGCTAGACTCTCCACTATGAAGGGTCTCTGTGCCCCACTGTCGAAGAACAAATGGGTCATTTCAGAATTCTTCCCATTCGCGACCACCGCCATTATGGTGGGCAAGGCCACCGAACCTTGAAACTGCTCACCAGAACAAATTCTCGGTGCCGTACTCACCACACTCATCACTACTTCAGACTTGTTCTTGCTCTCCGCCCTTTCTCACGGTTTGCCCTCCTTAACTTGTGCTAATCTGGCATCATTAGGACACAGTGCACTGTGGTGCTTACCCTTCCAGCAGCCCCGACACTCCCTGAGTTGGGCATTACAGTCCCTGGCAAAATATTCTCCACAACACTTGAAACAAAGTCTCAACTCCCTTAGTCGTTGAACCCTTTGGTTATAGGTGGTGAGGCTTGAACACCCTGAACTAGCATGTTCTTCTTCACAAAACATGCACCGTCTCTTACTGGCCGCTTGAATGACTTCTCCCTTGGCTCTGGAGGTGGAGGACTTGTCCTGGGCATAATATGAGCGAACCCTAGTAGGAGGTGGTTTAGCTTTATCTCCCGAGTATCTGGAGGGGTTGATCGATTCCACCTTGGTCGGCAATTTCTCTCCCCGACCTATGCTCAGGTGAGACACGAGATCTCCCAACCCCTCAACGATCTGTTGTATTGTGAACCGGTTCGTCCGATATTTTAAGTGCAGCTCGTGCACTGTAGTGCCAGCCAGTTTCCTCTGAATCACCTGACTGATGAACCATTCTGACTTACCCCAATCATGTAAATCTTTAAGACTATTCGTCAAACTCATATCTTCGATTCGGAACTTCTCTAGGCTCTGAAAGTCATGGCGACAAGCCTCTAGATCCAACAACCGATAAAGTATAGCTACCTTTATCTCCTCAGTGTTGCCAAACGTGTCCTTTAATTGGTCTTTGGCATATTGGTAATTGGTGTCGGGTGGTTTTGGTAATGCCGGACCAAGTCCAAGGCTTTACCCTTGAGCTGTGAACGTAAATATTGTAATTTGACGGCATCTGACAAATCATCTGTCATCTATCTGGGCTTTAAACTGATCCAGAAAGCAATGTACTCTGTTAAGGTTCTGTCAAACGTTGGTAAATTCAACTGGGGTAATCTGGGCAACACATTAACAGGCGTGCTGTTGTTCGTGTTCCTTGAAACATTTGCTGCCCCTGCTGTACCGGCCTTCAAAGTCTTTATTAACTGCCTGCAGAGTCTCATCTCTGCTTTACACTCTGCCCTGCGTTCGTCATAGTCCGTCCGTGCTACTTCGACTGTATATTCAGACTCACCTCTGTCTCATAAAGGATAAATGATTTCTCAAAGGCCTCCAGTCTTTCCTCCAAAAGTTTCAGGCAACTCTCTAGTTCCTCCCAGTCTACGTCTGGATCTTGCCTGACCGTACGACACTCCTCACATGCTTTGCTCAGGCGCCCCTTATAGGCTCCCATAGACCGCTTTAATTGACTTAGAGCTGGGACAGCTGGTACTGCATCTTCACCTACCATAGTTGCGGTTTAGTTAAGATCACAGTACTAATTTGTACTTCAATTAGCCCACACCACAGCACGAAAGGTATTAGGTGAGAATGAACGAGTCTCAAGGCTTCTCAACAAGCTTAACAATTCCCTTTATTATATTGACTCTACTCTGAATCAAAAATGTACACTGTTAGCTTTCAAATCCCAATCAAAATGTGTATCGATGTGAAAGCTTAACCTAGCACTTAACTGTACAATGCCAGCAAATAATTACAGAACTTAACCTAGTCTCAGGTATAATTCACAAATCCCACATTAACATGAATCAAAGACAATGAAAATCACACAATAAGTGCAGTATACAAATTAAACTCACTTGGTTAACACAAATAAATTCAACAATTCAACTTGTGAAACAGTAAATGAATAATGTATGTAGACAGCTTGGCCTAACTGTGCCCAGCTTACTCTGTCTAGCATGGATGGTTGGATAAGGTAAATCCTAACCTAGCTAGTGTGCTAGAGCTTAAACCTGGCTTTATAACTCCCTGTAAATAATAACTAGGTTAAATCTGTCCTAGCTACTATAACCTTTGTAAATATTGCACAAGCCTAGGCTGACTGTGGCTACCTTGCAAATCCACTGTAAATAATTAACACACAAGTCTCCTACTCTGGATTACTTGTAATCACTGTAAATAATTAAATTCACAAGCTTCTCTAGCTATCTGCCTGCCTGTAAATTACTGCAAATAACAACTTCTGTGTATAGTCAGCTTGGCCTAGGA
>NC_069404.1:105458816-105485843 GCF_026875155.1 Cherax quadricarinatus
CATTTGAACCCTTTCCCCCCACTTCCTGCACACAACTTCTCCCCTTCAAGCACTTAACCCTCCTCCACATTTATGCACAACAACTTTTCCCCCACTTCATGCACTACAACTTTCCTCCCACTTCATTTAAACTACAACTTTCCTCCCACTTCATGAACTACAACTTTCCTTCCACTTCATGCACACCCAAAATTTTCCCTCCATTTCATGCGCTACAACTTTCTGTCCACTTCATGCACTACAACTTTTCCTCCCACTTCATGCACAACAACTTTCCTCCCACTTCATGAACTACTTCCCTCCCACTTCATGCACTACAACTTTCCTTCCACTTCATGCACCACAACTTTCCTCCCACTTCATGCACAACAACTTTCCTCCCACTTCATGAACTACTTCCCTCCCACTTCATGAACTACAACTTTCCTCCCACTTTATGCACAACAACCTTCCACTTCATGAACTACAACTTTCCTCCCACTTCATGCACTACAACTTCCCTCCCACTTCATGCACAACAACTTTCCTCCCACTTCATGCACTACTTCCCTCCCACTTCATGCACTACAACTTTCCTCCCACTTTATGCACAACAACCCTTTCCACTTCATGAACTACAACTTTCCTCCCACTTCATGCACAATAACCTTTCTCCCACTTCATGCACTACAACTTTCCTCCCACTTCATGAGCTACAACTTTCCTCCCATTCATGCAAACAACCTTCCTCCCCCTTTTATGCACTACAAAATTTCCTCCACTTCATGAACTACAACTTTCCTCCCCCTTATGAGCTACAACTTTCCTCCCACTTCATGCACAACTTTCCCCCCCACTTCATGAACTTCAACTTTCCTCCCACTCATGAGCTACAACTTTCCTCCATCTTCATGAACTACAACTTTCCTCACCACTTTATGCACTGCACTTTCCCCCCACTTATACACTGCAAACTTTCCTCCCACTTCATACACTGCAACTTTCCTCCCACTTCATGCACAAACTTCCTCTCACTTCATGAGCTACAACTTTCCTCCCACTTCAATGAGCTACAACTTTCCCCCACTTCATGCACAACAACCCTTCCTCCCACTTCATGCACTACAACTTTCTCCAAATTCATGAACTACAACTTTCCTCCCACTTCATGAGCTACAACTTTCCTCCCACTTCATGCACAACAACCTTCCTCCCACTTCATGCACTACAACTTTCCTCCCACTTCATGAACTACAACTTTCCTCCCACTTCATGAGCTACAACTTTCCTCCCACTTCATGCACAACAACTTTCCTCCCACTTCATGAACTACAACTTTCCTCCCACTTCATGAGCTACAACTTTCCTCCATCTTCATGAACTACAACTTTCCTCCCACTTCATGCACTGCAACTTTCCTCCCACTTCATACACTGCAACTTTCCTCCCACTTCATGCACAAACTTCCTCTCACTTCATGAGCTACAACTTTCCTCCCCCTTCATGCACTACAACTTTCCCCCCACTTCATACACTGCAACTTTTCCCCCACTTCATGCACAACAACCTTCCTCCACTTCATGCACTACAACTTTCCTCCCCCTTCATGCACTACAACTTTCCTCCCATTCATTTACTACACTTTCCTTCCACTTCATACACTGCAACTTTCCTCCCACTTCATGCACTACAACTTTCCTCCACTTCATTTTACAAACTTTTTTTCCCTAAATTAAAGCATTTCAACCTTCCTTCCACTTCATGCACTACAACTTTCCCCCCATTCATGTACTAAAAACTTTTCCTCCCACTTCTTTGAAATTACAACCCCCTTTCCCCCATTTCATGCACTACAACTTTTTCCCCACTTCTTTCCCCTAAAATTTTTCCCTCCCTTTTCATGCACGGGCAACATTTTTTCCCAAATTCATGGGGCAAAATTTTTCCCCCCACTTTCATGAACTACAATTTTCCCCTCCCTCAGCCCCCTGCAACATTTTTTTCCCCACTTAATGCCACTTCAATTTTTCCTCCCACTTCATTACTGCAACCTTCCTCCCTTTTTATGTACTCCCAACCTTCCCCCCTTTCTTCATGTACAACAACCTTCCTCCCACTTATGTACAAATAACCTTCCTCCACTAAATGTACAAAAACCCTTTCCCCCTTCTTAAATGTACTACAAACCTTCTACTTCATTTACTACAACCTTCGCCCCATTTTATTACTAAAAATTTTTCCTCTCATTTTCGTGCACTAAAAAAGTTTCCCTCCCACTTCATGCACTAAAACCCTTTCCCTAAAACTTCGTCACTACGACCTTCCCCCACTTCGTGCACTACGATCTTCCCCCAATTCGTGCGTACAACCTTCCTCCCATTTCCCGTGCACTACAACCTTCCTCCCTTTTTTTTTTGCACTACAACCTTCCCCCCACTTTGTGCGCGCCCGTCCCCCCCCACTTCTTTTCACAAAAATACTTCGCCCCATTTTCGTGAAACTAAACCTTCCCCCTTTTCCCTCACTAAAACCCTTTCCTCCCATTTTTTGCCCTAAAAACCTTCCCCCCACTTTGTGCACTAAAAAACCTTTCCCCCCAAAAGGGTGCATTTCAAACTTCCTCCCACTCCATCCCAACCACAATCTTCCCCCACTTGTTTTACTAAAACCCCTTCCCCCCCTTCAGGGACTACAGTTTTTTGATATTTATAAAAAAAGCTATCTTTTTTTTTTGGGTTTTTTTTTTTAAAAATTTTAGGCTGGGGGGGGAAAAATAAAAATTTTTGCACATTCTCATCAACGAAAATTACCTTTCCATTAAATTCCCCCAAAATGAAAATTTTTTTTCCCCCTAAATTTAAATTTTCTGGTTTTGGGCCTTTTTTTTCAAGTTTTTTAAAATGCTAAGTGCATAAAGCTTTAAAAATTTTTGTATTGCTTTTTTCACTAGTATAACTTTTTAAATGTGACAGTGAAATAAGACGACACCCTCCTCCACATCGAAGGAGTTGTCCCGGTTTAGTAAGGGCCCCTCTAAGGGAAAAAACACCCAAAACCTCAGCAGCATTCCTATACCCTTTTCCTGCTCCCCCCTTTGGGTTAATGGCAGCCTCATCAGTCGGCCCGAATGGGAAATTTTCCCTTTTGGGGGTACCTTCCTTGCGGGGTGGGCTCCCATCGTTTGGCACCCCATGTTTTTGATCAAAACCAGTACAAAAAGGGCATGTCCCCAAACAAAAACCAACATTCCCTCCCAAAAAACTGGGAGAACCAGCTTGAAAATTTTCAGTGTTCCTGGGACAACGGGATGTAAATTTACAGGTGCCATAGATTTAACCCGTTTTCCCCCCCTCATGTTTTGGCCCACGACCCAGTGGGGCAAAATCAGGATAACAGAAAACGGGAGTAAACCCTTGTTAAACGGCCCCCCAAGTTGGGTCTGGGCAATAGCCCTTGCATTCTCCCCCAAAAAAAGGGGGAGAAAAACCCAAAAGGTCCGGATCTTTTCAGGGAAAAAAATTTGGATTGTTGGTTAAAAAAAAAGGGAAATTTGGACAGAGTGAAGGAGAATCCTGAAAAAATCAATGTTTTTAGAAGTTCAATGGAGTTTTTATTCGACACTTTTTGCTGATTTGGGAATGAAAAAAAACCAATAACAGAAATTTAATGGCAGAATTGCCCAACCCAAAAAGGAGTTTTAAAAGGGGTTGAAAGCCTCGCTCGACCCAAACACTGAAGGGGAACTTAAACCCTGGAGAAAATTACAGGTAAAATAAATTTGTGTTTGTGTGTGTGAAAATATATTTTAAATATCTTTTTAAAACAAACTGGCCTTTCCCAAACCGGGGCCGGGGGTGGCCCAAAAGAAAAAAAAAATTTTTTTTCTCTTTTTAAATTTAGTAATTTATATAGGAGGGGGGGTTTACAAACCCCTTGCCCCCGGCTTTTTTGTCACCTTTACAAACAGGAAAGGCTCACGGGGGGAAAAATTCTTTTCCCAAATTCCCAATGGAGAAAAAAGGAAAAAAACCCCAAAAACCCAAGAACTAGAAAGAAAAAAAAAGAAAACCCAGAGGGGGTGTGTATTTAAATGCTTGTACTGTATGTGTATGTCCCCTAAGGTAAGTAGAAGTGGAAAAGACTACCTAAACTTGCATGTTCAGGGAACAGAAAAAAGGACGCCAAAAAACCCCTACCCCCATGAAAAACCCAATTACGGGCTTTCTTTTTTTTTTTTTTTAAACACTAAATTGGCAGGACGGTAGTACCCCCTGGGCATTTTCCCTGTCTACCAACCTACTACCTATATAAAAATATATCATCATTTTTCAACAAAACCGCCGAAACCCCAAAGGCGGGGGGGCCCAAAAAAAAAAGCGAAATTTTTTCTCTTTTAAATTTTAATGTAAAAGGGGAGAAAGGGAAAACTAGCCCCTTGCCCCCCGGCATTTTAGTGCCCTTAAAACAGCTTGGCTTACGGAGGAAAAAATTCTGTTCCCCCTTCCCCAAAATGGAGTTTAAGGGAAAATTTAAAAAAAAGAAAAAGAAACTAAAAGAAAATAGAAGAATACCCAGAGGGGTGTGTGTATATATTTTTGGCTTGTACATGTATGTGTAGTGGGGGCCCTATTTGAAAGTAAAGTAGCAAGACATCCCTGAAATCTTGGGCTTGTTTATGGGGACAGACAAAAACCCCCGCAACCCCTACCTTTCATGTAAAACAATTACAGGTTTTCCCATTTTACACTAACTTGGCAGGAGGGTTTAGTACCTCCCTGGGGGGTTGCTGCTCCCAAACCCTACTACCTTTATATAAAAATATATTTTATAATATATATATTTATAAAATATATATATATATATTTATAATATATATAATAAAAATATAAAATATATTTTTAAAATACTAATAAAAAATATATATTATAATATATATTATATCCTAGGTATGGGTTGGAAACAGCAAGCACCCAGGGGGGTACTACCGTCCTGCCAAGTGGAGTGTAAAATAAAAGCCTGTAATAGTTTTACATGAGGGTGGGGTTTTGTTTGGTGTCTTTTGTCTGTCTCAAAAAACATGAAAATTTTTCGGGGGTATGTCTTGCTATTTCTACTTGCATTTAAAGGTCACACAAACAAAACATGTTAAGCATATATATACCCCACCCCTTGGGTATTTTTCCCTATTTTTTTTCTAGTTCTTGTTTATTTCCTTTTATTTTCCGGGGGAAGGGGAAACCCAAAATTTTCCCTCGTAAGGCCATGGGGTTTTGAAGAGGGGGGACTAAAATCCCGGGAGCAAGGGGCTGGGAAACCCCTTTTCCCCCCTTATAAATTACGTACAAAATTTTAAAAGGAAAACTTTGTTTTTTTTTTTTGGGCCACCCTGCCTTGGTGGGATACGGCTGGGTTGGGGTTTAAAGAAAGATTTTATTCACGCGCACGCACACGGGAACCCCACACGGCACACACACACCAAAAGCAGCACACACGCCCCGCACGAAAGTACGCACGCACGCATGCACCACGCCCCGCACGCAGGGACGCAACGCACGCCCCACCAACACACCAAACACACACAAAACACACACACACACACACACACACAACACACACACAAAACTTCCTACCTACCTACCAACCCACTTTTTGACCCGCTTGACTTTTTCGACCATTTTGACTTACGACCCCGTTTTTATGCCAAATTTTCGGGAAATAAAAAAACTATTTGTGTTGTTAAAACCCCTTGTTTTTTCCCCTAAAACCCCTTTCAAATATAAAAAACAGTACAAAAAAAGCTTTTAAAAATAAAGTAAAAAATGAAATAAAAAAAAAAACAATTTAAAATAAAAATCATTCCCAAAAAAAAAAATTTTTTGAATATTTCTAGTAAAAAATTCGAATTACCCAACCATTTTTGACTTTTTGACCGGGGGTTTTCGGGACCAAATTTTGGTCGTAAGTCGGTGGGAGGTTTGTGGGGTGTGTGGGGTTTTTGTGGTGTGTGTGTGTGTTTGTGTGGTTGTGTGTGTTGTGTGTGTTTGGTGTGTGTGTGTGTGTTTTGTGGGGTGTGTATATATATATTTTATAAAAATTTTTATAAATATATATATATATATTTTTTTTATAATTTTTAATTTTATTTTTATTATATTAATATATATATATTATTAGGTTTGGGAACAGGGAAAACCCCCCCTGGGAGGTACAAACCCTCCCCGCCCAAATGAGTGTTTAAAAAAGAAAAACCTATTTAATTTGGGTTTTCCCTGATGGAAAGGGTTTCGGGTTTCTTTTTTTCCCGTCTCATAAAAGCAAGATTTCAGGTACGTCTTTTACTTTTTACTTTTCACTTAGGTCACACTACACATACATGTACAAGCATATATAACACAAACCCCCCTTGGGTTTTTTTTCTATTTTCTTTTTAGTTCTTTTTCTTGTTTATTTCCTCTTATCTCCATTGGGAAGTGGAACGAATTTTTCCCTCCGAACCCATGCTTGTTTGTAAGGGAAATAAAATCCCGGGAGCAAGGGCGGGTAACCCCTTCCCCTTATATATTTTAAATGTAAAAGGAAAATTTTCTTTTTTCCCCTTTGGGGCCACCCCCCCTTGGGGGGAAGGGCCGGGTGTTGGAAAAAAAGAAAGAAAATATATAATATAAATTTTAAAATTATTTATATATATTAAAAATATATATATATATAAATTTTAAATTATATATATATATAAATTTTAAATGTAAATGAAAAATGTAAAATTTGGGTTACTAGACCAGAGTGCCCTCTCATTTAAATTTAAAATAAATTTTGTAGTTGCTAGAGCATTACTAGGTATTACATCTAAATAACAGTTACTGTTCAGTAGTGCCTTGCTTTATGGTGTTTTTCTTTACAGCATTTTGTCAATACAGACATTTCAATTTATGACCAAAATTCTGTCATATATATATGACTTACAACAAGGTCAGCACAAGACAAACACTATGTACAAAGTACGCACCATGCATCTACATGAAACATCTAGAGAGAGCATCAGCAACCACATTCTCTGAGCCTTTTATATATTTGACTTCCAAATTAAAAGGCTGTAGGAACAAAGCCCATTCTAAGAGTCTGATTTTAGTCACTATACACAGGAACAGGATGAAGAGATCCTGAGACATGTACAAATGCTGAATAGCCAGCCCCAAAATGAAAATTTTCTTTCCTGTGTAAAATGTTGACATTTAAACTTAGAAGGTTGTTCATAGACAAAAGTTCTGCAAACCTCTCGCAGTGCAACAACAAACACCAAAGACTTCTTTTTGCACCCAGGTTGGATACATCAAGTTTACACAAACACCATCACGTTCCATCTCACACACAAATTTTAAACACACAATGAACAAAATTTGCATTACACACATTAAAAGGTGCTTGAACAGACCATGGAAATCACATCTTCCATGTTTTAGCTTATTTAAAATGTTTGCATCTTTTAGTGCATAAGTATCAATCTTTCTAATTCTATAAACCTTAGTTGTTAAACGTACTCTGTGGTAGTCAGTGTTTATGCCCAGGGTGCCATCTAATTTGGGAACCATGAAGCATGGGAATGCCCACTGACTCTCACTAAGCACTACAAACTGGTTTTGGAAGAATTTCACTTCTTCCTCCATCTCCAATTTTTCATACAGATTTTTCCCACACAAAAATTGTTGAATTGGCTCAGCTTCCTTAACAATTTCCTCCATGGAGTTTCAACTTTTCCCCTTACTGACATCCCAAATTTTTATAAAGTTCCAAGGTGGCTGAGCCAACTCTCCAACATTTTTCTCATTAAACCCAAGCATGCATTTCCCAAAATCTTTTATACACATGCTATTTTTTAAATAAAATTTTGGTATTTCATACAGATTATTGTTTTGCACCCCTTTTAAACATTCCATTAAAACATTGGTCTCTCTGAATTTTTTGACACAACTTCAAACCCTTTAACCAGTTACTGTGTAAAACTATACTCATTTTTTTCTTGCTTGGGGGTGTGGGTTTTATATCTAGCCCCGGGGAACTTCCCCCACAACATGTTCAGCTCACAGCAACTTGCCATACAGATTTTCCCCTTGAATTGGCTCCAGTATCAGCACTTCCTCTCCAGCCTCCAGAGTATCATGGTCCACATTATGGTCCCACATCATCATCCTGGCTGGTTGATGGCACGTTCACTGGTACCATCCCCCTCATACGAGTCAAACAGTGTCTGAAACCGAGAAAAAGCTCCGGGGGGGGAGCATCACCATCCTCCCCAAGCCAATAGCTCAGAGATTCCAGAGTGCTTCCCCACTCAGCAAATACAAAGAAAGGGATCCTCTCATCCCAGTTGTTAGTATTGTCTATACCATAGGCTTGCATCATTGTCTTGAGGTTTGATATAATTTCTCTATTTCCCCTTGAGATGGAGGGTGATAGGCCATTGCAAAGTTAGGCTCACTTTTAATTCCTTCAAAACATTTCTAAAAGACTTTGAGGTAAAGTTAGGCCCCTGGTCTTTTTTGCACTGCTTGTGGAAAACCAACATGAAAAAAGAACTTCATCAAAGCCCTTAAGACTACATGAGCTGTTATCTTATGCAAGAGGGACTGCTTCCAGGTACCTGTAGTGGAGCAAATATTTGTGAGTAAATAATCTTTTCCCCCAGTTTGGTCCTTGGGAGTGGGCCAACGACATCCCTACCAGCTTGCTGAAGGTTCACCTGGTGTTTGGAAATCGGCTGAAGGGGAACAGTTTAATACTTCGACTAGTTTCCCTATAATTTTGAAGACATGATAGGCCCAATATACTCTCTGACAGCCCTCCCACAGCTGAAACCAGAAGAAATGCCGGGAAACCTTGGACATCACCATCGGGGGACAAAACCCTTGTTCTCCTTCCATCGATACGCAAATAGAGGTGAATTCTTTGTAAGAGTTTTCCTCCCTGAAATGAAAACACTTATTTAACTGTAACATCTTTCCTCAGCAACAGTGACATTTTCCTGCACAGAAATTAATTGAAACCCTAGCAGGTGCAGCCTCTCTCACACTATTTTAACTGATCCATTCTCCAATCATGCTCAGCTCTGGCTGGAACATCCTTTTCTTCAGTTGACTGCAGTTCAACATCAGAAAGCAGAGTTACCAAACTTAACCCCTCACCATCCTCATGAGAAATATCATGAAGACTGTTGTAGCATGATCATGAGCCATACTTTTCATGGGGGAACCATCAGGGAGAAGGTCTGGCAGGGTTTTCCTAGCCTTTCCTCCCAACATTTGGGATTTTGGTTTCCCCCAAACTAGTTGTTTCCTCACTGTCTAACAGGCCCATAACATTATTCCCTAAAAAGAGGTCGACCCCTTCGAAGGGAATTTCATCTGAGATACCTACGGGAGATAGCCAACTTGGTATGTAGATTCTACCCATAATTTGTGTACCGGTGTCCTTATGGTTGAACCTGTAATACCCTTCAACAATATATCTACCCCAGTATAGGTATCCTTAACACTGGTAGCACTCCAGCACGTAGCAAAGAGTAGGTGCTACATCCATCTCTAAAAGGACAATAGTTCTCAACTCTGCTACATTCTTTGCAAACCAACTGTGGACCTACTAGAAAATATACACATCCTGGGGTCTAGATCCAAAGTTCCCCTCACCTTGCCTTAAGACCTAATGCAGGGGAACTGGATGTACTCTGCAGTTAGAGTCCTCTGGGTGTTCCTCCCCTTTCCTGATCTCGCCGCCTTGACCAACAAACTTTTGTGTGTGTCATTTGGTTTCAGTAAGTTTAAAGGCATAACTCTTAAAGGGATTTTAACCTTTGGTGTAGGGCTGGTACTGTTTAAATCGAGGACCCAAAATTATCTGATTGTCTAGGTAACTTTTTAACTCCCTGACTTACCTTTTCCTCTATTTTAGGGCACCTCAGCCCTTTATTGTCCCTAAAATTCTTGTCCCCCTTACCTTATGACCATAGGACTTGGAATAGTTTAGAACGAGTGGGAATTTTCAGAAGCAGCATGACTGTTTTTACTTACCATTCCTGCGAGCCAAGAATCGGGTCACCTAGTCAGTGTTCTGAAAGATTTTCTGGTTTTTTGTCTCCAGAAATTTCTAGGTTAACAGGATTGATTTACAATTCCCCATGAAACCATCAGATCTACTAATTTGTTATATGCTTTATAACCCTTTGGAACAAACCATTTCTTAAAAAGAACAGTTTCTCTTCCCAAACTTTAGTTAAGTCTGCCCATTCCTGAAATTTTGATTCCTGAACTTTTGTTTTATATTTTCAGTATCATTTGGTATGCAAGCAATACTTCCCCCTTTAACCCTTCATAATTTTAAAAAATCTTGCCCCTCCCAAATCTCTACTCCCTTTTGGGAAACCTTACCTTCAAGTTGTGTGTGAACTTGGGTAGCCCATTTGTTTGGGCCATCCCTTTCTCCAAGCATCTTTTTCAAAAAAAAAAAAACCTATTTTGGGTCACTCTCTGTAAACTTAGGGACAAAAATTTGCAGCTTTAGTTTGGGTTTAAAATACTGCTCAGGCTCTTTTCTGGATTTTAACCTTTTACCCTTCTTTCCTCCTAGCTTTCATTAATTTTTATTCGCCTCTAGTACAGCTAATTTCAATCTCATTCTCTCCATTTCCATATCACCTGGTAGGTGATCCTATGTCACTGTAAAAAGGATGTTTACTGATGAATTATTTCCTTTTTTCCCGGGTGGGCCCAAAAAATCTGAAGACTCAATCTTCTGACAAAAGTTTTATCTTAAAACTGCTTCCCTCTTTCAGTATCAGTGGACAAGTTTTTCCCACAGGCACATAAAATAACACAAATTGAATTAAACTATGACATAGCACTTACCATAACACAAAAAAAAAGTGTTATCTCCCTTTCCCCACCTTAGGAGAAAAAAACCTTAAACTAAATATGAAAACAACACCCCACTGACACCACCCTTTGGGAAATCTTTACCAGAAACATGCAACTGTTATTACCCATACCAGCACATATAGTTCAAAGAAAGTTTTGAGTTATTTTAGCATCAATTAACTTTTCCCCGGGCAGCTCCCATGTTACGTTGTGTCCCTTATTACTTGATAGTAAGGTCCACTAATGTTTAGTGTGGGTAGCTTTTAATAATGGCCTATCTGTCTAGGGTAATACTTACACATGGCTGATCAAACTTGAGTGTCCTGATACCCTTTCACCAGCCTCTTACAGTAATGTAAACTACTATATAAAAATAAACTGTATCTCAATAGATATACAAAAAAAAAACAACACAGCCTCCATTTTCAAAACAAAAATCTACACACTCCATGCCTGTGCTCCACATGTTGTTGCAACAATCTTGTCCTTCACTCTTCCGACATAAAATTGGGCTAACCATGTTTTGACACACTTTAGTCACCCTGGTAGGTGGCCAAAACAAAATTATAAAAACTCAACCCTGGACACACATGATGCCCAAAAATAGAAAGGACCAGAGAATCCGCCAGTTGAATCAACAGAGAGAGAACAGTCAGAGGGAGAGAGAGAGAAGCCGGCTAACTCCTCCCACCAAAAAAAAAGACTGTTGCCAAGCACAATTCTCCATTACACAATTCTACCACCTCTTAACTTACTTTTACAAAAAAAAAACAACTTATAAATACTATTTAAATTTGGTTTATGTGTCTATAGTATAACCCATTATATTGAGAAAAAATAGTTTGACCCACCCTCTCAGTCATAAGGTTGACAGTCCCTTTTGACATTTAGAGCAAAATCCCCCTCAATAATAAATTAGGTATTCCCAAAAAAAATTTACTTAAAAATACATGTTGGGTCCATAGCCCCATAACAGTTTTTACACTCCTACTGATTGCATTTGTGTGCACATCACGATTGTTTACAGCCTCTGTGAGCTCCACATCTCCCATTAGTGTGAAACTTTCAGAATTTAAATTTTTAAAATTATTGTATATTTATATATAATATTTTTTCAACATGTCAAACACCCCCCGAGAAGGTGACCCAAAAAAGAAAAGAAACATTCACATCATCACACTTATTCACATTTTTCCCACACACAATCACTGTCTTTGCAGAGGTACCCAGAAATGAGAGATGTCACTCCAAACAACATTGTACTTCTCACCTCCAGGACTCGAGTCTGGCTAACTGGTTTCCCTGAATCCCTTCTCAAAATATTACCCTTCTCACTCCAGCAGCACATCAGGTCCCAAAAACCATTCGTCTCCATTCACTCCTATCATGCTCTCATATGCCTGCTTCATGTCCAGTCCCCTTGCACACAAAATCTCTTTTACTCCTTTTTTTTTTATTATTATCACACTGGCCGATTCCCACCAAGGCAGGGTGGCCCGGAAAAGAAAAACTTAAACCATCATTCACTCCATCACTGTCTTGCCAGAAGGGTGCTTTACACTACAGTTTTTAAACTGCAACATTAACACCCCTCCTTCAGAGTGCAGGCACTGTACTTCCCATCTCCAGGACTCAAGGCCGGCCTGCCGGTTTCCCTGAACCCCTTCATAAATGTTACTTTGCTCACACTCCAACAGCACGTCAAGTATTAAAAACTATTTGTCTCCATTCATTCTTATCAAACACGCTCACGCATGCCTGCTGGAAGTCCAAGCCCCTCGCACACAAAACCACCTTTACCCCCTACCTCCAACCTTTCCTAGGCCGACCCCTACCCCGCCTTCCTTCCACTACAGACTGATACACTCTTGAAGTTATTCTGTTTCGCTCCATTCTCTCCACATGTCCGAACCACCTCAACAACCCTTCCTCAGCCCTCTGGACAACAGTTTTGGTAATCCCGCACCTCCTCCAAACTACGAATTCTCTGCATTATATTCACACCACACATTGCTCTCAGACATGACATCTCCACTGCCTCCAGCCTTCTCCTCGCTGCAACATTCATCACCCATGCTTCACACCCATATAAGAGCGTTGGTAAAACTATACTCTCATACATTCCCATCTTTGCCTCCAAGGACAAAGTTCTTTGTCTCCACAGACTCCTAAGTGCATCACTCACCCTTTTCCCCTCATCAATTCTATGATTCACCTCATCTTTCATAGACCCATCCACTGACACGTCCTCTCCCAAATATCTGAATACATTCACCTCCTCCATACTCTCTCCCTCCAATCTGATATCCAGTCTTTCATCACCTAATCTTTTTGTTATCCTCATAACCTTACTCTTTCCTGTATTCACTTTCAATTTTCTTCTTTTGCACACCCTACCAAATTCATCCACCAATCTCTGCAACTTCTCTTCAGAATCTCCCAAGAGCACAGTGTCATCAGCGAAGAGCAACTGTGACAACTCCCACTTTATGTGTGATTTTTTATCTTTTAACTCCACGCCTCTTGCCAAGACCCTCGCATTTACTTCTCTTACAACCCCATCTATAAATATATTAAACAACCACGGTGACATCACACATCCTTGTTATTTAATGCCTACTTTTACTGGGAAATAATTTCCCTCTTTCCTACGTACTCTAACTTGAGCCTCACTATCCTCGTAAAAGCTCTTCACTGCTTTCAGTAACCTACCTCCTACACCATACACCTGCAACATCTGCCACATTGCCCTCCTATCCACCCTGTCATATGCCTTTTCCAAATCCATAAATGCCACAAAAACCTCTTTAGCCTTATCTAAATACTGTTCACTTATATGTTTCACTGTAAACACCTGGTCCACACACCCCCTACCTTTCCTAAACCTCCTTTTCATCTGCTATCCTATTTCCGTCTTACTCTTAATTCTTTCAATAATAACTCTACCATACACTTTGCCAGGTATACTCAACAGACTTTCCCCCTATAATTTTTGCACTCTCTTTTTTTCCCCTTTGCCTTTATAGAAAGGAACATGCATGCTCTCTGCCAATCCCTAGGTACCTTCCCCTCTTCCATACATTTATTAAATAATTGCACCAACCACCCCAAAACTATATCCCCACCTGCTTTTAACATTTCTATCTTTACCCCCATCAATCCCGGCTGCCTTACCCCCTTCATTTTACCTACTACCTCACAAACTTCCCCCACACTCACAACTGGCTCTTCCTCACTCCTACAAGATTTTTGTTCCTCCTTGCCCTATACATGAAATCACAGCTTCCCTATCTTCATCAACATTAACAATTCCTCAAAATAATTCCCTCCATCTTCCCAATACCTCTAACTCTCCATTTAATAACTCTCCTCTCCATTTTTAACTGACAAATCCATTTGTTCTCTAGGCTTTCTTAACTTTTTAAAATCTCACTCCAAAACTTTTTCTTTTTTTCAACAAAATTTGTTGAAAACATCTCACCCACTCTCTCATTTGTTTCTCTTTTTACATTGCTTCACCACTCTCTTAACCTCTCTCTTTTTCCCCCATATACTCTTCCCTCCTTGCATCACTTCTCTTTGTAAAAACTTCTCATATGGGTAACTTTTTCTCCCTTACTACTCTCTTTACATCATCTTTTCCACCATCGCTCCTCTTCCCTCCCGCACCCACTTTCCTGAAACCACAAACTTCTGCTGAACACTCTAACACAACATTTTTAAACCTACCCCATACCTCTTCAATCCCATTGCCTATGCCTCATTAGCCCATCTATCCTCCAATAGCTGTTTATATCTTACCCTAACTGCCTCCTCTTTTAGTTTTATAAACCTTCACCTCTCTCTTCCCTGATGCTTCTATTCTCCTTGTATCCCATCTACCTTTTTTACTCTCAGTGTAGCTACAACTTGAAAGTGATCTGATATATCTAATGGCCCCTCTATAAAAAAGTACATCCTGAAGTTTTTCCTCAACAGCCCTTTTATCTACCAGTACATAATCCAACAAACTACTGCCCATTTCGCCCTACATCATATCTTGTATACTTATTTATCCTCTTTTTTCCCTTAAAATTTATTACCTATAACTAAACCCCTTTCTATAACAAAGTTCAATCAAAGGGCCCCCATTATCATTTACCCTGGCACCCCAAACTTACCTACCACAACCCCTCTAAAAAGTTTCTCCTACTTTAGCATTCAGTCCCCTACCACAATTACCCCTCTCACTTGGTTCAAAGGCTCCTAAAACATTCACTTAACATCCCCCCAAAATCCTCTCTCTCTCCTTTTGAAATTCCTCTCTTCCCCCCAGGTGGCATACACGCTTATTATACCCACTTCTCGCATCCAACCTTTACTTTAATCCACATAATTTTTGAATTTACACATTCATATTCTCTTTTCTCCTTCCATAACTGATCATTCAACATTATTTGCTATCCCTTCCTTTGCTCTAACTCTCCAGATACTCCAGATTTAATCCCATTTATTTCCCCCCACCGAAACTCCCCTACCCCCTTCAGCTTTGTTTCGCTTACGGCCGGGACATCCAACTTCTTTTCAATTCATAACATCACAATCATCTGTTTTCTTGTCATCCGCACTACATCCACGCCATTTAAGCATCCCAGTTTTATAAATTTTTTTCTTCTTCTCTTTTTTAGTAAATGTCTACAGGAAGGGGTTACTAGCCCATTGCTCCTGGCATTTTAGTCGCCTCATACGATACGCATGGCTTACGGAGGAAAGATTCTTTTCCACTTCCCCATGGACAATAGAAGAAATAAAGAGGAACAAGAGCTATTTAGAAAAAGGAGAAAAACCTAGATTTTTTTTTTTTTTTTTTCAACAAGTCGGCCATCTCCCACCGAGGCAGGGGGACCCAAAAAAGAAAGAAAATCCCCAAAAAGAAAATACTTTCATCATCATTCAACACTTTCACCACACTCACACATTATCACTGCTTTTCCAGAGGTGCTCAGAATACAGTGGACCCCCGCATAACGATCACCTCCGAATGCGACCAATTATGTAAGTGTATTTATGTAAGTGTGTTTGTACGTGTATGTTTGGGGGTCTGAAATGGACTAATCTACTTCACAATATTCCTTATGGGAACAAATTCGGTCAGTACGCACCTGAACATACTTCTGGAGTGAAAAAATATCGTTAACCGGGGGTCCACGTACAACAGTTCAGAAGTATAACGAAAAAAGATACACAACATATCCCTCCAAACTGCCAATATCCCAAACCCCTCCTTTAAAGTGCAGGCATTGTACTTCCCATTTCCAGGACTCAAGTCCGACGTATGAAAATAACCGTTTCCCGAATCCCTTCACTAAATATTACCCTGCTCACACTCCAACAGATCGTCAGGTCCCAAGCATCATTCGCCTCCATTCACTCCTATCTAATACACTCATGCACGTTTGCTGGAAGTCCAAGCCTCTAGCCCACAAAACCTCCTATACCCCCTCTTTCCAACCCTTTCGAGGACGACCCCTACCCCTCCTTCCTTCCCCTAAAAGATTTATATGCTTCCATGTCATTCCACTTTGATCCATTCTCTCTAAAAGACCATACCACCCCCAACAACCCTCTTCTGCCCTCTGACTAATGCTTTTTTTAACTCCACACCTTCTCCTAATTTCCACACTCCGAATTTTTTTTCATAATATTTACACCACACATTGCCCTTAGACAGGGCATCTCCACTGCCTCCAACCGTCTCCTCGCTGCTGCATTACCACCCAAGCTTCACATCCATATAAGAGTGTTGGTACTACTATACTTTCATACATTCCCTTCTTTGCCTCCATAGATTAACGTTTTTTGACTTTCCCCATATACCTCAAATGCACCACTCACCTTTTTTCCCTCATCAATTCTATGATTAACCTCATCCTTCATAAATCCATCCGCCGACACTTCAACTCCCAAGTATCTGGAAAACATTCACTTCTTCCATACTCCTCCTCCCCAAAATTTTATATCCAATTTTTCTTTATCTAAATCATTTGTACCCCATCACCTTACTCTTTTCTATGTTCACTTTCACTTTTCCTACCCCTTTTCACACATTCTCAAACTCATCCACTAACCTTTGCAGTTTTTCTTTTGAATCTCCCATAAGCACAGTATCATCAGCAAAAAGGAACTGTGTCAATTCCCATTTTGAATTTGATTCCCCATAATTTAATCCCACCCCTCTCCCGAACACCCTAGCATTTACTTCTTTTACAACCCCATCTATAAATATATTAAACAACCATGGTGACATTACACATCCCTGTCTAAGACCTACTTTACCGGGAAGTATTCTCCCTCTCTTCTACACACCATAACCTGAGCCTCACTATCCTCATAAAAGCTCTTTACAGCATTTAGTAACTTACCACCTATTCCATATACTTGCAACATCTGCCACATTGCTCCTCTATCCACTCTATCATATGCCTTTTCTAAATCCATAAATGCAATAAAAACTTCCCTACCTTTATCTAAATACTGTTCACATATTATGCTTCAATGTAAACACTTGATCTACACATCCCCTACCCACTCTGAAGCCTCCTTGCTCATCCGCAATTCTACATTCTGTCTTACCTCTAATTCTTTCAATTATAACCCTACCGTATACTTTTCCTGGTATACTCAGTAAACTTATTCCTCTATAATTTTTACAATCTCTTTTGTCCCCTTTCCCTTTTACTAAAGGGACTATACATGCTCTCCGCCAATCCCTAGGTACCTTCCCCTCTTTCATACATTTATTAAACAAAAGTACCAACCACTCCAACACTATATCTCCCCCTGCTTTTAACATTTCTGTCATGATCCCATCAGTTCCAGCTGCTTTACCCCCTTTCATTCTACGTAATGCCTCACGTACCTCCACCACACTTACATTCTGCTCTTCTTCACTCCTAAAAGATGGTATACCTCGCTGGCCAGTGCATGAAAATTACCGCCTCCCTTTCTTCCTTAACATTTAAAAGTTCCTCAAAATATTCTCGCCATCTACCTAATACCTCCCTCTCCCCTTCTACTAACTCCCCTACTCTGTTTTTAAACTGACAAATCCATACTTTCCCTAGGCTTTCTTAACTTGTTTAACTCACTCCAAAATTTTTTCTTATTTTCATTAAAATTTCTTGACAGTGCCTCTCCCACTCTTTCATCTGCTCTCCTTTTGCACTCTCTCACCACTCTCTTCACCTTCGTTTACTCTCCATATACTCTCCTCTTCGTATAACACTTCTGCTTTGAAAAACCTCTCGTAAGCTACCTTTTTCTCTTTTATCACACCCTTTACTTCATCATTCCACCAATCACTCCTCTTTCCTCCTGCCCCCACCCTCCTATAACCCAAAAATTCTGCCCCACATTCTAATACTGTATTTTTAAAACTATTCCAACCCTCTTCAACCCCCCCATTACTCATCTTTGCACTAGCCCACCTTTCTGCCAATAGTCGCTTATATCTCGCCCGAACTTCCTCCTCCCTTAGTTTATACACTTTCACCTCCCTCTTACTTGTTGTTGCCACCTCCTCTTTTCCCGTCTACCTCTTACTCTAACTGTAGCTACAACTAATAATGATCCGATATATCAGTTGCCCCTCTATAAACATGTACATCCTGGAGCCTACCCATCAACCTTTTATCCACCAATACATAATCTAACAAACTACTTTCATTACGTGCTACATCATATCTTGTATATTTATTTATCCTCTTTTTCATAAAATATTCTTTCTTTCAACACACCGGCCGTATCCCACCGAGGCGGGGTGGCCCAAAAGGAAAAACGAAAGTTTCTCCTTTTACATTTAGTAATATATACAGGAGAAGGGGTTACTAGCTCTTTGCTCCCGGCATTTTAGTCGCCTCTTACAACACGCATGGCTTACGGAGGAAGAATTCTGTTCCACTTCCCCATGGAGGTAAGAGGAAATAAACAAGAACAAGAACTAGAAAGAAAATAGAAGAAAACCCAGAGGGGTGTGTATATATATGCTTGTACACGTATGTGTAGTGTGACTTAAGTGTAAGTAGAAATAGCAAGACATACCTGAAATCTTGCATGTGTATGAGACAGATAAAAAAAAGACACCAGCAATCTTACCATCGTGTAAAACAATTACAGGCTTCAGTTTTACACTCACTTGGCAGGACGGTAGTACCTCCCTGGGTGGTTGCTGTCTACCAACCTACTACCTACATGTATTACTTATTACCAAATTTCTTTCTACACATAGCTCAATTAAAGGCTCCCCATTTACATTTACCCCTGGCACCCCAAATTTACCTACTACTCCCTCTGTAACATTTTTACCCACTTTAGCATTGAAATCCCCAACCACCATTACTCTCACACTTGATTCAAAACTCCCCACGCATTCACTCAACATTTCCCAGAATCTCTCTCTCTCTCCTCTACACTTCTTTCTTCTCCAGTGCATACACGCTTACTATAACCCACTTTTTCACATCCAATCTTTATTTTACTCCACATAATCCTTGAATTTATACATTTGTAGTCCCTCTTTTCCTGCCATAGCTTATCCTTCAACATATTGCTACTCCTTCTTTAGCTCTAACTCTATTTGAAACCCCTGACCTAATCCCATTTATTCCTCTCCATTGAAACTCTCCCATCCCCTTCAGCTTTGTTTCACTTAAAGCCAGGACATCCAGTTTCTTCTCATTCATAACATCCACAATCATCTCTTTCTTATCATTTGCATAACATCCACGCACATTCAGACTTCCCACGTTGACAATTTGTATATGTAGTATATATATATGCATGTGCGTGTCTGTGAAGTGTGACCAAAGTGTAAGTAGGAGTAGCAAGATATCCCTGTTATCTAGCGTGTTTTACTCCTTCCCTCCATCATTTCCTTGGATGACCCCTACCTCTCCTCCCCTCCACTACAGATTTATACACCCTCCAAGTCATTCTGTTTTGCTCCATCTTCTCTAAATGACCAAACCACCTCAGTAACTCCGCTTCAGCACTCTGAATAATACTTTTTGTAACTCCACACCTCCTAACTTCCACACTACGATTTCTCTGCATAATATTTACACCACACATTGCCCTTAGACATGACATCTCCACTGCCTCCAGCCTCCTCCTCGCTGCAGCATTCACAACCCATGCTTCACACCCACATGAGTGTTGGTACCACTATACTCTCATACATTCCCTTCTTTTCCTCCATGGATAACGTTTATTTGTTTCCACAGATACCTCAATGCACCACTCACCTTTTTTTCTTCAATTCTGTGGTTAACCTCATCCTTCATAAACCATCTTCTGACAAGTCAATGCCCAAATATCTTATCACGTTCACTTCTTCCATACTCCCTCCCTCCAATGTGATATCCAATTTTTCTTGATCTAAATTGTTTGAAACCCTCATCACCTTACTCTTACCTGTATTCGCTTTCAACTTTCTACTTTTACACACCCTCCCAAATTCATCCACTAACCTTTGCAACTTTTCTTTAGAATCTCCCAAAAGTACAGTATCATCAGCCAAAAGTAACTGTGTTAACCCCCATTTTGTATTTGATTCCCCTTATTTTCATCCCACCCCTCTCCCCAACACCCTAGCATTTACTTCTTTTACAACTCCATCTATAAATATATTAAACAACCATAGTGACATTACACATCCCTGTCTAAGATCTATTTTTAGTGGGAGGTAATCTCCCTCTCTCCTACACTCCCTAACCTGAGCATCACTATCCTCGTTAAAACTTTTTACAGCATATAGTAACTTATCCTACTTAGACAAGATGGGTCCTGCACAGATGACAGTGAGGAAATGAGTGAGCTACTAAAGTCCCAATATGACTCAGCTTTTAGCGAGCCACTAACCAGACTGAGAGTCAAAGACCTAAATGAATTTTTTATGAGTGAGACAGAATTTGGTAGATTCAATCCTATCTGATATTATCCTGACACCAAATGACTTTGAAAAGGCAATAAATGACATGCCCATGCACTCTGCCCCAGCCCAGACTTGTGTTCATCAAGAACTGCAAGAAACCAATATCATGTCTTTTACATCCTATGGAGAGGGAGCATGGACACAGGGGTCGTCCCACAGCTACTAAGAACAGCAGGATAGTCCCACTCCACAAAGGGGAAGTAAAGCAATAGCAAAGAACTACAGACTGATAGCACTTAACATCCCATATCATAAAAATCTTTGAAAGCGTTCTAAGAAGCAAGATTGCAACTCGTCTAGATACCCATTAGTTATACAACCCAAGGGAACATGGTTTAGAGCAGGTCGCTCCTGCTTGTTCCAACTACTAGACCACTATGACAAGCCCTGGATGCTCTAGAAGATAAACAAAATGTATATGTAGTATAAACAGACTGCAAAAGCCTTTGACAAGTGTGACCATAGTATAATAGTGCACAAAATACGTGATAAAGGAATAACTGGAAAATTTGGTGATGGAGCTATAATTTTCTAACAAACAACACACAGAGTAGTAGTAAATGGAGTAAAGTCTGAGGCAGCTACTGTGGTAAGCTCTGTTCCACAAGTTACAGTACTTGCTCCCATCCTGTTCCTCATCCTCATGTAGGCCACAGCATCGTGTCTTCCTTTGCAGATGACACCTGAATTTGCATGACAGTGTTCTCCGTTGAAGACACTGCAATACTCCAGGCAGACATCAACCAAATCTTTAAATGGGCTGCAATGAGAAATTTCAATTACTCCGATATGGAAAATGAGAGGAAATTAAAACTATATCGAAGTATAAAACAAATTCCTGCCACACAATAAAGCGAAAAACTGATGTAAAAGACCTGGGGGTGATAATGTCAAGAGGATTTTACTTTCAAAGACAACAGTATTGTATCAATTGCATCTGCTAGAAAAATGACAGGATGGATATTGAGAACCTTCAAAGCTAGGGATGCCAAGCCCATGATGACACACTTCAGGCTGCTTGTTCTATTGGCTGGAATATTGCTGCACACTAACAGCACCCCTTAGGTCAGGTGAAATTGCTGACCCAGAAAATGTACAGAGAACCTTCACGGCACGTATAAGTTATTGGGAAAGTTTGAAGTTCCTCAACCTGTACTCCCTAGAATGCAGGCAGGAAAGATACACGATTATATACACTTGGAAAATCCTAGAGGGATTAGCACCAAATTTGCACATGAAAATCACTGACTATGAAAGCAAAGGACTCGGCAGATGATGCAACATTCCCCCAATGAAAAGCAGGGGCGCCACTAGCACAGGAAGAGACAACACAATAAGTGCCAGGGGCCCAAGACTGTTCACCTGCCTCCCAGCATACATGAGGGCGATTGCCAATAGACCCCTGGCTGTTTTGAAGAAGGCACTGGACAAGCACCTAAAGTCAGTACCTGACTAGTTGGGCTGTGGTTTGTATGTTGGTTTGAGTGCGACCAAGAGTAACAGCCTGGTTGAACAGGCCCTGATCCACCATGAGGCCTGGTCATAGACCGGGCCATGGGGGCGTTGACCCCCCAAAGCCTTCTCTAGGTATACTCCAGGTATTACTACCTATTCCATACACTTGCAACATCTGCTACACTGCTCCCCTATCCACTCTGTCATATGCCTTTTCTAAATCCATAAATACAATGAAAACTTCCCTCCCTTTATCTAAATACTGTTCACATATATGGTTCAATGCAAACAGTTGATCTACACATCCCCTTCCCTTTCTAAAGCCTCCTTGTTCATTTGTAATCCTGCTCTCTGTCTGACCTCTAATTCTTTCATAATATCCCTACCGTAACATTGTACCTGGTATACTCAGTAAATTTCTTCCCCTATAATTTTTACAGTCTCTTTTGTCCCCCTTCCCTTCCCTTTACATAAAGGAACTATACATGCTCTCTGCTAGTCCATAGGTACCTTCCCTTCTTTCAGACATTAAACAAAAATACCAACCACTCCAACATTATGTCCCCACGCTTTAACATTTCTGTCATGATTCTGTCAGTTCCAGCTTCTTACCTCCTTTCTACATTATGTCTCACACATCTTTCCTCACTCACATTCTGCTCTTCTTCACTCTTACAAGATGTTATACCTCCCTGGACAGTGCATGAAATTACTGCCTCTCTTTCTTTATCAACATTTAAAAAAGTTCTTCAAAATATTCCCACCATCTACCCAATACCTCCAGCTCCCCATCTACTAACTTCCCTACTTTGCTTTTAACTGACAAATCCATTCGTTCCCTAGGCTTTCTGACCTGTTTATCTCACTCCAATTTTTTTTTTCTTATTCTCGTCAAAATTTGTTGACAGTGCCTCTCCCATTTTATCATTTGCTCTCCTTTTGCACCCTCTCACCACTCTCTTCACCTTTCTTTTACTCTCCATATACTCTCCTTTGTAAAAATCTGTCATAAGCGACCTTTTTGTCTTTTATAGTATCCTTTAACTCATCATTCCACCAATCACTCCTCTTTCCTCTTGCACCACCCTCCTATAGTCACAAACTTCTGCCCCACATTCTAACACTGCATTTTTCAAACTATCCTACCCCTCTTCAACCCCTCCCCCCTACTACCCATACTTGCACTAGCCCACCTTTCTGCCAATAGTTGCTTATATCTCTCCCTTAGTTTATAAACTTTCACTTCTCTCTTACCTGTTGTTGCCATTTTCTTTTTACCCCATTTACCTCTTACTCTCATTGTAGCTGCAACAAAATAATGATCTGATATATCTGTTGCCCTCTATAAACATGCACTTCTTGAAGCCTACCCATTAGCCTTTTATCCACCAATACTTAATCTAAGATACTACTTTAAATTATGTGCTGTATCATATCATGTAAACTTATCCTGTTTTTCATAAAAATATGTATTACTTATTACCAAACCTCTTTCTACACATAGTTCAGTTAAAGGCTCCCCATTTTCATTTATCCCTGGCACCCCAGATTTACCAACTACTCCCTCCACAACATTTTTACCCTCTTTAGCACTGAGATCCTCAACCACAAGTACTCTCTCACTTGGGTCAGAACTCCCCATGCACTCACTCAACATTTCCCAAAATCTCTCTCTCTCTCCTCTACACTTCTCTCTGCTCCAGGTGCATAAACACTTATTATAACCCAGTTTTCACAGCCAACCCATCTCTTTCTTATCATTCGCACTACATCCACACACATTCAAACATCGCACTTTGACGTTTTTTTCTTCCATTTTTTAGTAGGCTGTACAGGAAAAAGGGTTACTAGCCCATTGCTCCTGGCATTTTAGTTGACTTTTACAACATGCATGGCTTATGGAGGAAAGATTCTTATTCTACTTCCCCAGTGATATGAAAGGAATAGTATTAAGAACAAGAACTGTTTAGATAAAATCAAAGAAAGCTCAGACGTGTGTATGCATAAGCGTGAATATGCATGTGTAATGTGACCTAAGTGTAAGTAAAAGTGGCAAGATATACCTGAAATCTTGCATGTTTATGAGACAGAAAAAAGACACCAGGAATCCTACCATCATGTAAAAAAATTACAGCTATATGGTTCCTATATTCAAATCAAGAGATAAGTCCGTTCCTTCATATTACCACCCAATAAGCCTGACATCTTTAGTGGGCAAGTTATTAGAATCAATTATAGCTGACATTATTAGAAGTCACCTTGAAGAGCATGATTAATGAATCTCAGCATGAGGTCGTTCCTGGATGGAAATAAATGGTATAAAATACCGACACAATGGAAATATAAACACATATGCAGTATAATGTGATCCTTTATTGACAACGTTTCGCAGACACAGTAGGCTTTTTCAAGTCACAAACAGATCTACCTGGGGTGGAAGGTACGTGAATGCTGTGGTCAGGTGGAGAATGCTGCATCTGATGATCTACCGAGTGGGGTTATAGAGTCTAAAATCTTGGGTAGCTTGGAAGGGAGGTTGGATAAATTTTTGAGCAGACCTTCTGCAGTGTTCCTCCATTCCTATGCTCTTATGTGGGATAGCGATGAAGAAGTTTCTTGGCAAGTGGTTCAGCTATGTTATAGAAGCCGTTGTTCTGGTTGAAGTTGTTGGTCATAGAGATAAGCGATGATTCCAGGATTCTTCGGTATTGAGTGTTGTCTTCTCTGGCGATAAGTCTTGAATTTCTGTAGTTTATTAAATGGTTGTGTGAATTACGGTGTTGTACACAGGCATTCCTTGTATCGTCAGACCTGCTTGTGTATTGGTGTTCTGAAATCCATTATTGCGGGTTCTCTCTTGGAGAGATATCCTCAAGACCTTATTTATATCCCCTTTGTTAATACCCATCTTCCACTTGTACACTTCGATCATGTCTCCCCTCATTCTTCGTCTTACAAGTGAATGTAGTTTAAGAGTCTTCAATTGTTCTTCGTAAGGAAGATTTCTAGTGCTATGTTTTAATTTAGTCATTCTTCGCTGAATGTTTTCTAACGAATTTATATCCATCCTGTAATATGGAGACCAGAACTGAGCTGCATAATCTAGGTGAGGCCTTACTAATGATGTATAAAGCTGCGGTATAACCTCTGGACTTCTATTGCTTACACTTCTTGATATAAATCCCAATAATCTATTTGCCTTATTACGTATGCTTAGGCATTGCTGTTTTGGTTTAAGGTTGCTGTTTACCATAACCCCCCAAGTCCTTTTTGCAATCTGTACAGCTAAGTTCTACATTATTTAACTTATAAGTGCTAGGGTTATGGACACTCCCGAGCTTCAGAACCTTGCATTTATCTACATTGAACTGCATCTGCCACTTTTCTGACCAAGAATAGAGTTTGTCTAAATCCTCCTGGAGTTCCCTAACATCTGCATTTGAATCAATTATCCTATCTATCTTTGTGTCATCAGCGAATTTGCTCATATCACTAGTAATACCCTCATCAAGGTCATTGATATATATTATAAACAACAACGGGCCTAAAACTGATCCCTTGTTGGTACGCCACTTGTTACAGATCCCCACTCGGATTTAACCCCATTTAAGCATACTCTGCTTCCTATTAGTGAGCCATGACTTGATCCATGACAGCACTTTTCCCCCAATGCCATGAGCTGCCACTTTCTTTAACAGTCTGTGATGCGGTACTCTATCAAATGCCTTACTAAAATCTAAATAAACAATATCAAATTCTTTACCATGATCAACGGCCTCAAAAGCTTTACTGAAGAAGGTTAATAAATTAGTTAGGCAGGAACGGCCCCTTGTGAGTCCATGCTGAGTATCATTAATCAAGCTATGCTTATCCAGATGGCTTCTTATATTATCAGCTATAATTGACTCCAGTAATTTGCCTACAGTTGAGGTCAGGCTTATTGGGCGGTAATTTGACAGTAACGACTTGTCCCCTGCTTTAAAAATAGGAATTACATTAGCCATATTCCACATATCAAACACTACACCTGTTTGAAGAGAAATATTAAAAATATTAGTCAATGGTTCACAAAGTTCCATTTTATACTCTTTAAGAATCCTGGAAAAAAGTTCATCAGGGCCCGGGGATTTATTTTGCTTCAGTCGGTCTATCTGTTTGATGACCATTTCGCTAGTGACTATGATATTGCATAATTTGTCGTCTTCAAGCCCACTATAAAAATTTATAGCTACATTGGGAAAACAATGAGAAATAAATATGAATGACTAATTTTAGTGATAAATGAACATTACATACCTTTATTGAAGACTTGTTGGTGAGTAGTATTTATTTTTAGTCCCAGGTGGACTACATCCTTGGTGTGTACCTACTGGCTACATAGACTGCGGCCTACAGTCATATTATTACCATCGACATACCATGTTCACTGAGTTTAATCGTTAGATGCCATCATAAACAAAGGGAAAAGTAATGAACAATTCATGCAGAGATTTGTAAACATAAGCGTTATGTGTTAAGGGCGGTTACTGGGCCAACGCAGATTCATACACGCTTTCTCTGAAGCATATAAACATTGCATGTTTATATGCTATGTACAGTAGACCCTCGCCTAACGATATTAATCCGTTCTGAGAGCTCAACGTTAGGCGAAATTATCGTTGAATCAAAATTTCAAAAAGAATTTTGGAAACCCAAAAATCCATTTTACACATTGAAAAAATT
>NC_069404.1:105486343-105506343 GCF_026875155.1 Cherax quadricarinatus
CCTTTACACTTTTTAGAAACTTACCACCTATTCCAAATTTTTGCAACATCCCCACTTTGCCCTTTTCCCACTCTATTATGCCTTTCTAAATCCTAAATGCAATAAAAATTTCCCCTCCCTTTTTACAAATCGGTTCAAATATATGCTTAAAATGTAAACACTTGATCTACACATCCCTACCCACTCTGAAGCCTCCTTGCTCATCCGCAATTCTACATTCTGTCTTACCTCTAATTCTTTCAATTATAACCCTACCGTATACTTTTCCTGGTATACTCAGTAAACTTATTCCTCTATAATTTTTACAATCTCTTTTGTCCCCTTTCCCTTTTACATAAAGGGACTATACATGCTCTCCGCCAATCCCTAGGTACCTTCCCCTCTTTCATACATTTATTAAACAAAAGTACCAACCACTCCAACACTATATCTCCCCCTGCTTTTAACATTTCTGTCATGATCCCATCAGTTCCAGCTGCTTTACCCCCTTTCATTCTACGTAATGCCTCACGTACCTCCACCACACTTACATTCTGCTCTTCTTCACTCCTAAAAGATGGTATACCTCGCTGGCCAGTGCATGAAATTACCGCCTCCCTTTCTTCCTTAACATTTAAAAGTTCCTCAAAATATTCTCGCCATCTACCTAATACCTCCCTCTCCCCTTCTACTAACTCCCCTACTCTGTTTTTAACTGACAAATCCATACTTTCCCTAGGCTTTCTTAACTTGTTTAACTCACTCCAAAATTTTTTCTTATTTTCATTAAAATTTCTTGACAGTGCCTCTCCCACTCTTTCATCTGCTCTCCTTTTGCACTCTCTCACCACTCTCTTCACCTTTCGTTTACTCTCCATATACTCTCCTCTTCGTATAACACTTCTGCTTTGAAAAACCTCTCGTAAGCTACCTTTTTCTCTTTTATCACACCCTTTACTTCATCATTCCACCAATCACTCCTCTTTCCTCCTGCCCCCACCCTCCTATAACCACAAACTTCTGCCCCACATTCTAATACTGTATTTTTAAAACTATTCCAACCCTCTTCAACCCCCCCATTACTCATCTTTGCACTAGCCCACCTTTCTGCCAATAGTCGCTTATATCTCGCCCGAACTTCCTCCTCCCTTAGTTTATACACTTTCACCTCCCTCTTACTTGTTGTTGCCACCTTCCTCTTTTCCCGTCTACCTCTTACTCTAACTGTAGCTACAACTAAATAATGATCCGATATATCAGTTGCCCCTCTATAAACATGTACATCCTGGAGCCTACCCATCAACCTTTTATCCACCAATACATAATCTAACAAACTACTTTCATTACGTGCTACATCATATCTTGTATATTTATTTATCCTCTTTTTCATAAAATATTCTTTCTTTCAACACACCGGCCGTATCCCACCGAGGCGGGGTGGCCCAAAAGGAAAAACGAAAGTTTCTCCTTTTACATTTAGTAATATATACAGGAGAAGGGGTTACTAGCTCTTTGCTCCCGGCATTTTAGTCGCCTCTTACAACACGCATGGCTTACGGAGGAAGAATTCTGTTCACACTTCCCCATGGAGGTAAGAGGAAATAAACAAGAACAAGAACTAGAAAGAAAATAGAAGAAAACCCAGAGGGGTGTGTATATATATGCTTGTACACGTATGTGTAGTGTGACCTAAGTGTAAGTAGAAGTAGCAAGACATACCTGAAATCTTGCATGTGTATGAGACAGATAAAAAAAAGACACCAGCAATCTTACCATCGTGTAAAACAATTACAGGCTTCAGTTTTACACTCACTTGGCAGGACGGTAGTACCTCCCTGGGTGGTTGCTGTCTACCAACCTACTACCTACATGTATTACTTATTACCAAATTTCTTTCTACACATAGCTCAATTAAAGGCTCCCCATTTACATTTACCCCTGGCACCCCAAATTTACCTACTACTACCCTCTGTAACATTTTTACCCACTTAGCATTGAAATCCCCAACCACCATTACTCTCACACTTGATTCAAAACTCCCCACGCATTCACTCAACATTTCCCAGAATCTCTCTCTCTCTCCTCTACACTTCTTTCTTCTCCAGGTGCATACACGCTTACTATAACCCACTTTTCACATCCAATCTTTATTTTACTCCACATAATCCTTGAATTTATACATTTGTAGTCCCTCTTTTCCTGCCATAGCTTATCCTTCAACATTATTGCTACTCCTTCTTTAGCTCTAACTCTATTTGAAACCCCTGACCTAATCCCATTTATTCCTCTCCATTGAAACTCTCCCACCCCCTTCAGCTTTGTTTCACTTAAAGCCAGGACATCCAGTTTCTTCTCATTCATAACATCCACAATCATCTCTTTCTTATCATTTGCATAACATCCACGCACATTCAGACTTCCCACGTTGACAATTTGTATATGTATGTATATATATATGCATGTGCGTGTCTGTGAAGTGTGACCAAAGTGTAAGTAGGAGTAGCAAGATATCCCTGTTATCTAGCGTGTTTTACTCCTTCCCTCCATCATTTCCTTGGATGACCCCTACCTCTCCTCCCCTCCACTACAGATTTATACACCCTCCAAGTCATTCTGTTTTGCTCCATCTTCTCTAAATGACCAAACCACCTCAGTAACTCCGCTTCAGCACTCTGAATAATACTTTTTGTAACTCCACACCTCCTAACTTCCACACTACGATTTCTCTGCATAATATTTACACCACACATTGCCCTTAGACATGACATCTCCACTGCCTCCAGCCTCCTCCTCGCTGCAGCATTCACAACCCATGCTTCACACCCACATGAGTGTTGGTACCACTATACTCTCATACATTCCCTTCTTTTCCTCCATGGATAACGTTTATTTGTTTCCACAGATACCTCAATGCACCACTCACCTTTTTTTCTTCAATTCTGTGGTTAACCTCATCCTTCATAAACTCATCTTCTGACAAGTCAATGCCCAAATATCTTATCACGTTCACTTCTTCCATACTCCCTCCCTCCAATGTGATATCCAATTTTTCTTGATCTAAATTGTTTGAAACCCTCATCACCTTACTCTTACCTGTATTCGCTTTCAACTTTCTACTTTTACACACCCTCCCAAATTCATCCACTAACCTTTGCAACTTTTCTTTAGAATCTCCCAAAAGTACAGTATCATCAGCCAAAAGTAACTGTGTTAACCCCCATTTTGTATTTGATTCCCCTTATTTTCATCCCACCCCTCTCCCCAACACCCTAGCATTTACTTCTTTTACAACTCCATCTATAAATATATTAAACAACCATAGTGACATTACACATCCCTGTCTAAGATCTATTTTTAGTGGGAGGTAATCTCCCTCTCTCCTACACTCCCTAACCTGAGCATCACTATCCTCGTTAAAACTTTTTACAGCATATAGTAACTTATCCTACTTAGACAAGATGGGTCCTGCACAGATGACAGTGAGGAAATGAGTGAGCTACTAAAGTCCCAATATGACTCAGCTTTTAGCGAGCCACTAACCAGACTGAGAGTCAAAGACCTAAATGAATTTTTTATGAGTGAGACAGAATTTGGTAGATTCAATCCTATCTGATATTATCCTGACACCAAATGACTTTGAAAAGGCAATAAATGACATGCCCATGCACTCTGCCCCAGGCCCAGACTTGTGTTCATCAAGAACTGCAAGAAACCAATATCATGTGCTTTTACATCCTATGGAGAGGGAGCATGGACACAGGGGTCGTCCCACAGCTACTAAGAACAGCAGGATAGTCCCACTCCACAAAGGGGGAAGTAAAGCAATAGCAAAGAACTACAGACTGATAGCACTTAACATCCCATATCATAAAAATCTTTGAAAGCGTTCTAAGAAGCAAGATTGCAACTCGTCTAGATACCCATTAGTTATACAACCCAAGGGAACATGGGTTTAGAGCAGGTCGCTCCTGCTTGTTCCAACTACTAGACCACTTGACAAGGCCCTGGATGCTCTAGAAGATAAACAAAATGTATATGTAGTATAAACAGACTGCAAAAGCCTTTGACAAGTGTGACCATAGTATAATAGTGCACAAAATACGTGATAAAGGAATAACTGGAAAATTTGGTGGATGGAGCTATAATTTTCTAACAAACAACACACAGAGTAGTAGTAAATGGAGTAAAGTCTGAGGCAGCTACTGTGGTAAGCTCTGTTCCACAAGTTACAGTACTTGCTCCCATCCTGTTCCTCATCCTCATGTAGGCCACAGCATCGTGTCTTCCTTTGCAGATGACACCTGAATTTGCATGACAGTGTTCTCCGTTGAAGACACTGCAATACTCCAGGCAGACATCAACCAAATCTTTAAATGGGCTGCAATGAGAAATTTCAATTACTCCGATATGGAAAATGAGAGGAAATTAAAACTATATCGAAGTATAAAACAAATTCCTGCCACACAATAAAGCGAAAAACTGATGTAAAAGACCTGGGGGTGATAATGTCAAGAGGATTTTACTTTCAAAGACAACAGTATTGTATCAATTGCATCTGCTAGAAAAATGACAGGATGGATATTGAGAACCTTCAAAGCTAGGGATGCCAAGCCCATGATGACACACTTCAGGCTGCTTGTTCTATTGGCTGGAATATTGCTGCACACTAACAGCACCCCTTAGGTCAGGTGAAATTGCTGACCCAGAAAATGTACAGAGAACCTTCACGGCACGTATAAGTTATTGGGAAAGTTTGAAGTTCCTCAACCTGTACTCCCTAGAATGCAGGCAGGAAAGATACACGATTATATACACTTGGAAAATCCTAGAGGGATTAGCACCAAATTTGCACATGAAAATCACTGACTATGAAAGCAAAGGACTCGGCAGATGATGCAACATTCCCCCAATGAAAAGCAGGGGCGCCACTAGCACAGGAAGAGACAACACAATAAGTGCCAGGGGCCCAAGACTGTTCACCTGCCTCCCAGCATACATGAGGGCGATTGCCAATAGACCCCTGGCTGTTTTGAAGAAGGCACTGGACAAGCACCTAAAGTCAGTACCTGACTAGTCGGGCTGTGGTTTGTATGTTGGTTTGAGTGCGACCAAGAGTAACAGCCTGGTTGAACAGGCCCTGATTCACCATGAGGCCTGGTCATAGACCGGGCCATGGGGGCGTTGACCCCCCAAAGCCTTCTCTAGGTATACTCCAGGTATTACTACCTATTCCATACACTTGCAACATCTGCTACACTGCTCCCCTATCCACTCTGTCATATGCCTTTTCTAAATCCATAAATACAATGAAAACTTCCCTCCCTTTATCTAAATACTGTTCACATATATGGTTCAATGTAAACAGTTGATCTACACATCCCCTTCCCTTTCTAAAGCCTCCTTGTTCATTTGTAATCCTGCTCTCTGTCTGACCTCTAATTCTTTCAATAATATCCCTACCGTACATTGTACCTGGTATACTCAGTAAATTTCTTCCCCTATAATTTTTACAGTCTCTTTTGTCCCCCTTCCCTTCCCTTTACATAAAGGAACTATACATGCTCTCTGCTAGTCCATAGGTACCTTCCCTTCTTTCAGACATTAAACAAAAATACCAACCACTCCAACATTATGTCCCCACGCTTTTAACATTTCTGTCATGATTCTGTCAGTTCCAGCTTCTTTACCTCCTTTCTACATTATGTCTCACACATCTTTTCCTCACTCACATTCTGCTCTTCTTCACTCTTACAAGATGTTATACCTCCCTGGACAGTGCATGAAATTACTGCCTCTCTTTCTTTATCAACATTTAAAAAAGTTCTTCAAAATATTCCCACCATCTACCCAATACCTCCAGCTCCCCATCTACTAACTTCCCTATTTGCTTTTAACTGACAAATCCATTCGTTCCCTAGGCTTTCTTGACCTGTTTATCTCACTCCAATTTTTTTTTCTTATTCTCGTCAAAATTTGTTGACAGTGCCTCTCCCATTCTATCATTTGCTCTCCTTTTGCACCCTCTCACCACTCTCTTCACCTTTCTTTTACTCTCCATATACTCTCCTTTTTTAAAAATCTGTCATAAGCGACCTTTTTGTCTTTTATAGTATCCTTTAACTCATCATTCCACCAATCACTCCTCTTTCCTCTTGCACCCACCCTCCTATAGTCACAAACTTCTGCCCCACATTCTAACACTGCATTTTTCAAACTATCCTACCCCTCTTCAACCCCTCCCCCTACTACCCATACTTGCACTAGCCCACCTTTCTGCCAATAGTTGCTTATATCTCTCCCTTAGTTTATAAACTTTCACTTCTCTCTTACCTGTTGTTGCCATTTTCTTTTTACCCCATTTACCTCTTACTCTCATTGTAGCTGCAACAAAATAATGATCTGATATATCTGTTGCCCCTCTATAAACATGCACTTCTTGAAGCCTACCCATTAGCCTTTTATCCACCAATACTTAATCTAAGATACTACTTTAAATTATGTGCTGTATCATATCATGTAAACTTATCCTGTTTTTCATAAAATATGTATTACTTATTACCAAACCTCTTTCTACACATAGTTCAGTTAAAGGCTCCCCATTTTCATTTATCCCTGGCACCCCAGATTTACCAACTACTCCCTCCACAACATTTTTACCCTCTTCAGCACTGAGATCCTCAACCACAAGTACTCTCTCACTTGGGTCAGAACTCCCCATGCACTCACTCAACATTTCCCAAAATCTCTCTCTCTCTCCTTTACACTTCTCTCTGCTCCAGGTGCATAAACACTTATTATAACCCAGTTTTCACAGCCAACCCATCTCTTTCTTATCATTCGCACTACATCCACACACATTCAAACATCGCACTTTGACGTTTTTTTCTTCCATTTTTTAGTAGGCTGTACAGGAAAAAGGGTTACTAGCCCATTGCTCCTGGCATTTTAGTTGACTTTTACAACATGCATGGCTTATGGAGGAAAGATTCTTATTCTACTTCCCCAGTGATATGAAAGGAATAGTATTAAGAACAAGAACTGTTTAGATAAAACCAAAGAAAGCTCAGACATGTGTGTATGCATAAGCGTGAATATGCATGTGTAATGTGACCTAAGTGTAAGTAAAAGTGGCAAGATATACCTGAAATCTTGCATGTTTATGAGACAGAAAAAAGACACCAGGAATCCTACCATCATGTAAAAAAATTACAGCTATATGGTTCCTATATTCAAATCAGGAGATAAGTCCGTTCCTTCATATTACCACCCAATAAGCCTGACATCTTTAGTGGGCAAGTTATTAGAATCAATTATAGATGACATTATTAGAAGTCACCTTGAAGAGCATGATTAATGAATCTCAGCATGAGGTCGTTCCTGGATGGAAATAAATGGTATAAAATACCGACACAATGGAAATATAAACACATATGCAGTATAATGTGATCCTTTATTGACAACGTTTCGCAGACACAGTAGGCTTTTTCAAGTCACAAACAGATCTACCTGGGGTGGAAGGTACGTGAATGCTGTGGTCAGGTGGAGAATGCTACATCTGATGATCTACCGAGTGGGGTTATAGAGTCTAAAATCTTGGGTAGCTTGGAAGGGAGGTTGGATAAATTTTTGAGCAGACCTTCTGCAGTGTTCCTCCATTCCTATGCTCTTATGTGGGATAGCGATGAAGAAGTTTCTTGGCAAGTGGTTCAGCTATGTTATAGAAGCCGTTGTTCTGGTTGAAGTTGTTGGTCATAGAGATAAGCGATGATTCCAGGATTCTTCGGTATTGAGTGTTGTCTTCTCTGGCGATAAGTCTTGAATTTCTGTAGTTTATTAAATGGTTGTGTGAATTACGGTGTTGTACACAGGCATTCCTTGTATCGTCAGACCTGCTTGTGTATTGGTGTTCTGAAATCCATTATTGCGGGTTCTCTCTTGGAGAGATATCCTCAAGACCTTATTTATATCCCCTTTGTTAATACCCATCTTCCACTTGTACACTTCGTTCATGTCTCCCCTCATTCTTCGTCTTACAAGTGAATGTAGTTTAAGAGTCTTCAATTGTTCTTCGTAAGGAAGATTTCTAGTGCTATGTTTTAATTTAGTCATTCTTCGCTGAATGTTTTCTAACGAATTTATATCCATCCTGTAATATGGAGACCAGAACTGAGCTGCATAATCTAGGTGAGGCCTTACTAATGATGTATAAAGCTGCAGTATAACCTCTGGACTTCTATTGCTTACACTTCTTGATATAAATCCCAATAATCTATTTGCCTTATTACGTATGCTTAGGCATTGCTGTCTTGGTTTAAGGTTGCTGTTTACCATAACCCCCCAAGTCCTTTTTGCAATCTGTACAGCTAAGTTCTACATTATTTAACTTATAAGTGCTAGGGTTATGGACACTCCCGAGCTTCAGAACCTTGCATTTATCTACATTGAACTGCATCTGCCACTTTTCTGACCAAGAATAGAGTTTGTCTAAATCCTCCTGGAGTTCCCTAACATCTGCATTTGAATCAATTATCCTATCTATCTTCGTGTCATCGGCGAATTTGCTCATATCACTAGTAATACCCTCATCAAGGTCATTGATATATATTATAAACAACAACGGGCCTAAAACTGATCCCTGTGGTACGCCACTTGTTACAGATCCCCACTCGGATTTAACCCCATTTAAGCATACTCTGCTTCCTATTAGTGAGCCATGACTTGATCCATGACAGCACTTTTCCCCCAATGCCATGAGCTGCCACTTTCTTTAACAGTCTCTGATGCGGTACTCTATCAAATGCCTTACTAAAATCTAAATAAACAATATCAAATTCTTTACCATGATCAACGGCCTCAAAAGCTTTACTGAAGAAGGTTAATAAATTAGTTAGGCAGGAACGGCCCCTTGTGAGTCCATGCTGAGTATCATTAATCAAGCTATGCTTATCCAGATGGCTTCTTATATTATCAGCTATAATTGACTCCAGTAATTTGCCTACAATTGAGGTCAGGCTTATTGGGCGGTAATTTGACAGTAACGACTTGTCCCCTGCTTTAAAAATAGGAATTACATTAGCCATATTCCACATATCAAACACTACACCTGTTTGAAGAGAAATATTAAAAATATTAGTCAATGGTTCACAAAGTTCCATTTTATACTCTTTAAGAATCCTGGAAAAAAGTTCATCAGGGCCCGGGGATTTATTTTGCTTCAGTCGGTCTATCTGATGACCATTTCGCTAGTGACTATGATATTGCATAATTTGTCGTCTTCAAGCCCACTATAAAAATTTATAGCTACATTGGGAAAACAATGAGAAATAAATATGAATGACTAATTTTAGTGATAAATGAACATTACATACCTTTATTGAAGACTCTTGTTGGTGAGTAGTATTTATTTTTAGTCCCAGGTGGACTACATCCTTGGTGTGTACCTACTGGCTACATAGACTGCGGCCTACAGTCATATTATTACTATCGACATACCATGTTCACTGAGTTTAATCGTTAGATGCCATCATAAACAAAGGGAAAAGTAATGAACAATTCATGCAGAGATTTGTAAACATAAGCGTTATGTGTTAAGGGCGGTTACTGGGCCAACGCAGATTCATACACGCTTTCTCTGAAGCATATAAACATTGCATGTTTATATGCTATGTACAGTAGACCCTCGCCTAACGATATTAATCCGTTCCTGAGAGCTCAACGTTAGGCGAAATTATCGTTAGCCGAATTAATTTTCCCCATAAGAAATAATGGAAATCAAATTAATCCGTTCCTGACACTCCAAAGTATGAAAAAAAAATTTTTTACCACATGAAATATTAATTTTAATACACACAAACTGAAGAAGACATGTACAATTACATGACTTACCTTTATTGAAGATCTTGTGATGATTGATGGGATGGGAGGAGGGGAGAGTGTGGATGGTGTTAATGTTTAGAAGGGGAATCCCCTTCCATTAGGACTTGAGGTGTCAAGTCCTTTTCCGGGGTTACTTCCCATCTTCTTTTAATGCCACTAGGACCAGCTTGAGAGTCACTGGACCTCTGTCGCACAACATATCTGTCCATAGAGTTCTGTACCTCCCGTTCCTTTAAGATTTGTCTAAATGGGCCATAACATTGTCATTGTAATAGTCACCAGCACGGCTTGCAATAGCTGTGTTAGGGTGATTTTCGTCCATAAAGGTTTGCAGTTCAACCCACTTTGCACACATTTCCTTAATCTTTGAAGTAGGCACAATGGATTCCACAATTGGCATAGGCGTCTCAGGGTTAGCCCCAAACCCTTCAAAATCTTTCTTAATTTCCATACTAATTCTCATCCTTTTTATCACAGGGTTGGCACTAGAAGCTTTCTTGGGGCCCATGGTGACTTATTTTGCAGGTGCAATCACTAAAAATGCTGTGATAATATGAAATGTTCCGATTGTATGTTTGGATGCGACAGCGGTGGCTGGCCTGTAAACACTGGCACCCATGGGACAAGTGAGGCGCGCCCAGGCCACACGTGGACGCATCTCGAACAGAATGAATCACGTTGGGCGAGTTTTTTAGCGCTTGCCGAGGCAAAATTTTTGCGTTAAAATGTATCGCTAGGCGGATTTAACGTTATGTGATGCGTTCGTTAGGCGAGGGTCCACTGTAATGTGTTTCTTATATAATTTTGAAGAAAATATCATAGATGGATTAATGAAAGTCTATATTAATTAACCCTTTGACTTTTGGTCGTATATACAGTAGGGCCCCGCTTTACGGCATTTTGATTTACGGCGTTCCACTAATACGGTCATTTCAAATTATGACCAAAACTCGCTATATGGCTCCCCCACTTGACTTTCTAATACGGTCACCGAGCCCCACCCTGTTTGTTTACATTCTCTGTGAGATCTGTATGCACTAAGTCTCTCCATTATGTCTGGAAACTCCAAAATTTCAAGTGTTTTTAAAAGTTATTTCATATTTTATATATACTCTGGTAATTATACTTATGTATACCTGTACATGTTTATTATATAATTTTGAAAAAATATCATAGATGGATTAATGAAAATGTGTATATTAACGTAATATGCGACATTTAAATGAGACTCGGTGATTATTATTATCATTACTAATATGACATCTCGAGATATAAGAGTGTCTTATATCTCGAGATGTCATATTAGTAATGATAATAATAATCACCGAGTCTCATTGAAATGTCGCATATTACGTTAATATACACATTTTCATTAATCCATCTATGATATTTTTTTCAAAATTATATAATAAACATGCTGCATAACATATGAAGATGATAAATACACCCCACAGTAGAATAAATAAACATAAATATGAGATGTGGTAGCCAGACAACTTGCACAAGTGACGCCATATTAGAAATGATAATTATGGAAAATTACATTTACTTGGATGTAACATAAGGTACATACCAGTAAATGGTAACTAAGATAATTATTATTTATCAAAGTTACATAGACAAGTAGGAATTTGGGACACCTAGGTCACAAAAATGTCCCCCTTCGATACCTACAACTGTCATATCCACAAGTTGCTCTAGACCTATATTAATTACAAATGAAATGTACATTACACACCAGGAATTCTGGTAAAGTTATTATAATTTTTGTGGACTGTATATTAAAATTAATAAATGATTACTTATACACATTTATATAACAGAAGGAGAATTTATAATCATAACACTCACCAATTAGTCTGGAGATTACTGTGTATAATACTCAAAAACCTCCCTCTAACTAAATTTATGATGATAATATTGGCCAGAATTACAAACATAATTTAGATAGCTTATCTGAGGTTCCTGGAGCTGTCCTGTACATTGATTTAATGCTCAAATTATGCAGAAATGCACATCCAACAATTTTGGCTCCTATTTGAGAGGTGTAAACCCAATATAACCTCTAGAGTGACAAAAATTCTTCTTGTTTTCACTAACGTTTTCTTGGCTCATTCAAAAACACAATGGCGACTCTCTGCGCAGGCGCAGAGCTTCCCATTTTTTATAATATAATTTTATTAAATACAATATAAACCATCAATTTACATATAAAATACTGTATTTCTGTGAATATATACAGTATTTTCCACACTGCGGCCGGGCGGAGTTTGTTGCTAAACGACTCAAATTACTCCTTCCTCTAGGAGACGATTCCAGCCGGTTCTGGCTTGAGTGGCTGTTCTCCTAGTAGGTCTTACTACAATTTCCTCTTCCTGCATCACTTGGTCAGTGTTATCTTCAATATCACTCGTGTCACTTTCCCTTAGATTTTCTTCAGGATTATCTCTATAGACAGGGGCAGCTTCCAATTTCCTTCCACATATTAGGTGAGAAGGTGTTAATACATCTGCATCAGGTGTATCGCTCATATACGAGAGAGGCCTATTATTTATTCGATTCTCCGCCTCCACTAACACTGCACGGAATTCTTCCAAATTAATTCTCTTCTGGTGTAGTACTTTACGGAGACGCCTCTTCACTGTGCCTATCAGTCTTTCATACAGCCCCCCTGCCAAGGGGCTCTAGGAGTAATAAATTTCCAGGCACACCCTCGCTGGGTTAACAGAGATTGAACATTGTTACTATTATTTAATTCTATCAAGTGTTGAGCACCTGCTACAAAATTTGTGGCATTATCCAAAATCATCAATCTCGACAGGATCTCCTAGCTGAAAAATTTTTGAAACAGCTGTATAAAACTGTTCGGGCAACAAGTCCTGACCCCACTTCTAAATGAACTGCCCTAGTAGCAGTACAAGTGAACAAGCATACATAAAACTTTCCCAGTGGAACACCATCTGAAGTACCTGTTAAAATGATTGGACCACTATAGTCTACACCTGTTACATCAAATGGTTTCACTAATTGTACACGCTCCTTTGGGCAATGGTGGAGGACCTGGGTACATATAGGATCTGGCATCCACACGGCGACATATTACACAAGTTTTAATCCCCTTTTTTTAAACACTTTTGCCGTCCTTGGGAATCCAGAAAGTTTCCCTAATAAAATTTTTAATGTATCTGTACCCACCATGCATTATTTTTTTTATGGGCATTTAAAAACAATTAAATTTGTTAGATGATGATTTTGGGCGGTAAGATGGGGTGTTTAGCATAATCACCCAATTCAGCATTTTGTAACCTACCCTCTGCCCCCTAATTACATTGTTCTCTAAATACAGCCCCATTTTCTCTATTATGGAACCTTTCACAATTTTATCTTTCCATCATCAGTTTAATTTCATTTCCATGTTTTTCTTTCCCTGTACCCTCTTTATCCAATATTCAAGAGGATGGGGAAAGTTTATATGAATATTCACTTGTTTTAGAAATTTAAAACAAACTTAGTTACATTGATTAGTTTGGGTAAAGAAGAATACCTGTTATATAAATGGCTAAGGAAGGACAAACATTGGAGCTGTGGTCACAGTAATTTCCACAGGAGCAATAAATGCCTTTTGTAAAAGGCCAATTAGCTTTAAATTTTCCAACCAGCTTGGTCCTTTAAACCCTGAACAGCACTTACAAATTGCATAAGGTAAACCTCAAGACAAGAAATCAGCTGGATTCTCCTCACCAGTATATGATTAAATGTTTTAACATATGCTGACCCAAACTATTATACTTCTCTTGCATCTGATTAATTTCAGCGACTCTGTTTTGTACTACACAATTTTAACTGTTTCAATTACGAATCCATTGTAAGGATACCTCATTATCAGACCAAATTTTCAGTGTCGCTAATATTTATCTCCTGCAAAATTATTTCTTATATAATTAGCTAATTTGACACCTACATAAATGGCTGTTAATTCCAACTGAGGTAAGGTACGTGATTTAATTGGAGACACTTTAGCCTTAGACATAACAAGAGAAATAACGCTATTACATTGAAGGTAAGCAACTGCTCCATATGCCAATTTTGAAGCATCACAAAAAATGTGGAGTATATTTTTCCCATCTGGATTGGCCACCTGGTGTGGGAACTCCAGCATTGTAATTTTTTCATAATCACCAATTAATTCATCCCACCTGTTAATGAATTCCTAAGGTAGAGTTTCATCCCAAGCACATTTATGGAAGATGGCAAATGTAGTCCCAGTTCTTAGGAAAGTAGACAAACACAAGGCATTAAACTGCAGACCTGTGTCACTGACGTGTATAGTATACAAAGTCATGGAGAAGATCATAGGAGGAGAGTGGTAGATCACCTAGAAAGACACAGTCTTATAAATGACAACCAGCACTATTTCAGGGAAGGAAAATCCTGTGTCACAAACCTACTGGAGTTTTATGACAAGGTGACAGAAGTAAGACAAGAGAGAGAGGGGTGGATAGACTGCATTTTCTTGGACTGCAAGAAAACCTTCGACACAGTTCTTCACAAGAGATTACTGCAAAAGCTAGAGGATTAGGCACACATAACAGGAAAGGCACTACAATGGATCAGAGAATACCTGACAGGGAGGCAACAGTGAGTCATGGTACGTGACGAGGTATCACAGTGGGCACATGTGATGAACGGGGTTCCACAGGAGTCAGTCCTAGGACCAGTGCTGTTTTTGGTATATGTGAATGACATGATGACAGGGATAGACTCAGAAGTGTCCCTGTTTGCAGATGATGCGAAGTTAATGAGGAGAATTAAATTGATTCGAGGATGAGGTAGAATTACAATGAGACCTGGACAGGCTACAAGCCTGGTCCAGCAACTGGCTCCTTGGATTTAACCCTGCCAAATGCCAAGTCATGAAGATCAGGAAAGGGCAAAGAATTCTTCAGACAGAGTATAGGATAGGTGGCCAAAGACTGCAAACCTCACTCAAGGAGAAGGATCTTGTGGTGAGTATAATACCGAGCACATCTCCTGAAGCACACAGCCAGATAACTGCTGCAGCATATGGGTGCCTGGCAACCCAAGAATAGAATTCCAATGCCTCAGTAAGGAATCATTCAAGACTCTGTACACTGTGTATGTCAGGTCCATAATGGAGTATGCAGCACCAGTTTGGAACCCACACCTGGTCAGACACAAAAAAGAAATTAGAGAAGGTGCTAAGATTTGCAACAAGGCTAGTTCCAGAGCTAAGGGAATGTCCTACAAAGAAAGGTTAAGGGAAATCGGCCTGATGACACTGGAGGACAGGAGGATCAGGGAGGACATGATAACGACATATAAAATACTACGAGAAATTGACAAGGTAGACAGAGACAGGATGTTCCAGAGAAGGGACACAGACACAAGAGGTCACAATTGGAAGTTGAAGACTCAGATGAATAAAAGGGATGTTAGGAAGTATTTCTTCAGTCATAGAGTAGTCAGGCCATGGAATAGCCTAGAAAGTGAAGTAGTGGAGGCGGGAACCATACATAGTTTTAAGGCGAGGTATGATAAAGCTCATGGAGCAGGGAGAGAGAGGACCTAGTAGCAATCAGTGAAGAGGCGGGGCCAGGAGCTATGACTCGACCCCTGCAACCACAAATAGGTGAGTACAAATAGGTGAGTACACACACGCACACACACACGCACACACGCACACGCACACACGCACACACACACGCACACAGCAGTAGTGAGGGATAACGTCAGACACTTAAGCTGTGACAAGCTAAATTTTACAACCTAGCTACTTTCTGAATTTTATAAGTAGAATCGATAAGTGTTACAAGTATTGGTAAGCTTAGAATTACTGGTATCTACCGGTATTTATTAGCATATGAATACTTAGAATGGGGGCGCGCGCACACACACACACATACAAAACACACACACACACACACACACACAAACACACACACAACACACACACACACACACACACACACACACACACACACACACACACATACACACACACACACACACACATACACAAAACACATACACACATACACTAATCAGGCTAAGGAAGGGAAAGGGGGAGAGACAACAAAAATGACCATGAAGTATGGGGAAGAACTCAACAAGAGATTCAAAGAAGTGTTCACAGAGGAACAGAAGGGACTCCAGAAAGACGGAGAGGTGGGCACACCACCCCAAATGCTGGACACAGTGCACACAACCGAGGAAGAAGGAAGAGGCTCTGAGTGAGCTAGATAAACCCCTAAGGCAATGGGGCCAGATAACATCTCCCCATGGTAAATTTAGAGAGGGAGCAGAGGCACTATGTGTACCCCTAACAACAATATTCAATACATCTATCGAAACAGGGAGATTGCCTGAGGGATGGAAGACAGCAAATGTAAATCCCAATCTTTAAAAAAGGAGACAGACATGAAGCATTAAAAATACAAGACCAGTGTCACTGACATGTATAGTATGCAAAAAACATGGAGAAGATTTTCAGGAGAAGAGTGGTGGAACACCTAGAAAGGAACGATCTCATCAACCCGGGAGCCAACATGGTTTCAAGGATGGGAAATCCTGTGTCACAAACCTACTGGAGTTCCCATGACATGGTGACAGCAGTAAGACAAGAGAGAGAGGGGTGGGTTTGGTTGCATTTTCTTGGACTGTAAGAAGGCATTTGACACAGTTCCACACAAGAGATTGGTGCAAAAACTGGAGGACCAAAAGCGGGATAACAGGGAAGGCACTACAATGGATCAGGAATACTTGTCAGAAGACAGCAGCGAGTCATGGTACGTGGCGAGGTGTCAGAGTGGGGGACCTGTGGACCGCGGGGTCCCGCAGGGGTCAGTCCTAGGACCAGTGCTGTTTCTGGGATTTGTGAACGACATGACGGAAGGAATAGACTCGAGGTGTCCCTGTTTGCAGAATGACGTGAAGTTGATGAGAAGAATCACTCGATCGAAGACCAGCAGAACTACAAAGGGATCTGGACAGGCTGCAGACCTGGTCCAGCATTGGCTCCTGAGTTCAAATCCCACCAAAATGCAAAGTCATGAAGATTGGGGAAGGGGAAAAAAAGGCCGCAGACAGAGTACAGTCCCAGGGGTCAGAGACTACAAACCTCACCAAGGAAAAAGATCTTGGGGGTGAGTATAACACCAGGCAGCATCTCCTGAAGCGCACATCAACCAAATAACTGCTGCAGCATATGGGCGCCTAGCAAACCTCAGAACAGCATTCCGACATCTTAATAAGGAATCATTCAGGACCCTGTACACCATGTACGTTAGGCCCATATTGGAGTATGCGGCACCATTTTGGGAAAACCCCACCTAGCCAAGCACGTGAAGAAACTAGAGAAAGTGAAAAGGGTTTGCAACAAGACTAGTCCCAGAGCTAAGAGGTATGTCCCACGGAGAGAGGTAAAGGGAAATCAACCAGACGACACTGGAGGACAGGAGAGATAGGGGGGACATGATAACACACACAAAGTACTGAAGGAAATTTGACAAGGTGGACAAAGACAGGATGTTCCGAGATTGGACACAGTAACAAGGGACACAGTTGGAAGCTAAAGACACAGATGAATCACAGGGATGTTAGGAAGTATTTCTTCAGCCACAGAGTAGTCAGTAAGTGGAATAGTTTGGGAAGCGATGTAGTGGAGGCAGGATCCATACATAGCTTTAAGCAGAGGTACGATAAAGCTCACGGTTCAGGGAGAGTGACCTAGTAGCGATCAGTGAAGAGGCGGGGCCAGGAGCTCGGACTCGACCCCCGCAACCTCAACTAGGTGAGTACAACTAGGTGAGTACACACACACACACACACCACACACACACAGGAACAAGCACTTGTAAGCTGTAGTACACACGCAAACACACACATACACAGGATTTCACACCGTCCTGTGAACTGACCATCTGAACCTCGCTCCTTCTCTCTCTCTCCCCTCTCTTCCAAATCCTAGGTAAGACCTATCTCTCTCTACCTATCTCACTCTTTACCTATATCTCTCTCTCTACCTATCTCTCTCTCTCTCTTCCCTTTTCCCATCTCCCCCTCTAACATCTCTTCCCTCTAACACCTCCCCCCCTCTAAACATCCCCTCCCCCTCTAACATCTCCCCCCCTCCCATTATCTCTCCCCTCTCCCTTTTTTCCCATCTCTCTCCCCTCCTCCCCTCTCCTCCCCCTAGCCTCTCTCCCCCCCCTAGCCTCCTCTCCCCTCTTGCTCTTCCATCTCCCCCCCTCTTTCCCCCTTCTCCCCCTCTCCCCCCTCTCTCCCCCCCTCTCTTTCCCCTTCTCTCTCTCTCTCCCCCCCTCTCTCCCTCCCTCTCTCTCCCTCCCTCTCTCTCCCTCCCCCCCTCCCCTCCCTCTCTCTCTCCCTCCCTCTCTCTCCCCCCCTCTCTCTCCCTCCCTCTCTCTCCCTCCCCTCTCTCCCCCTCCCTCTCTCCCTCCCTCTTTTTTTTTTTTTTTTTTTTTACATAGGGTTTGAAAAGGGGTTAAGATCCCTAACTTTATTGACAAGCATTTTACGGGTTTAAAGGGATTCCTAACTTTATTGGAAAAGCTAAGAGCTGTTACCTACATCAGCTCATTTGAAAGCATTTTTATTGTTATGAGACATACAAGTAGGGAACAGGATGAAGTTGGGAGCCATCTGTGGGCCAGCATTTTCATTTGATCAACTGACTTTATCTCGTTGACATCATTATGCTGTAAAAATGTGTTCCATACTTGAGTCATCCTGGTATGTATGATCTCAGATGGAGTGATTTTCTGGAGAAGGTACAGCCAGAGTAAAAGTTGCTGCTTTCTGCCCTCTTGTGGCATAAAAGCTTGTTTCACGCTGTCCTCGAAGTGGATCCAAGGTGGAAATTTTGACAATATTGGCCTTGTACATACAGTAAGGCCACCCACATCCCTCCTATGTTGAAGGCTCTGCTGAAATGACAGATCTATCCAGGATGGGTCCAGGCGAGAGATGAACGTCTTGCTCTGTTCTCTACTCTGTAAAGCAGTCGCAGATGAGAGGGGGGCAGGCAAACCAAGAAAGTGGAGCAACTCAAGGTGTGAGCGTATTTGTGCCTCGTTACAGGATCTTGAAACCCCCTACTGTCAAGCAATGCGAGATAGGGCGAAGTGCTGTAAGCTTCCTGGCGCCTTTTTTGCAAGATTTACAACATGGTTCTTCATGGTTAGTTTGGAGTCAAATTTCACCCCAAGGATATCAATTTCTTCTCCAGGTGCCAACACCCTCCCATTTCTCCTTACTACTGCCCCAGCATTACCATCATGGTGCCTAGAGACGATCATCATTTGCGTTTTCTCAGGTGCAAATGTTACTTGCCATCTATTTCCCCAACTGATAGCTCTCACGGTGATTGATGTAGCTTAGAGCAGCTGGCATTTCTTCTCTTGGATAAGTGAATGTCAGTGTACAGTCGTCTGCATATGCATGTGATTCGGGGATGAGATGAAGAAGGTCGTTGAAGTAGACATTCCATAACAATGGACCCGCACGCTTCCTTGTGGAACACTTGCCCCAATAGGATGTCTTGCTGATTCCGTTCCATTGAGAACTACACTTAGAGATCTACCATGAAGGTAATCACTGAGGAGACATAGCGTAGAGCCTGCAATTCCCAGTGCTTGAAGTTTGCAAAGGGGCCCCTGTTGCCACAACCCGGTCAAAAGCCCCAGCAATGTCCAGTGCTACCACACAGCTGACTTTGGATTCATCCAGTGACTGGTGCCACTTAGTGGAGAGGTTTAACAACAGATCAGCAGCAGAGTAACCTTTCCTGAAGCCATATTGACGATCACAAAGTAGTGAGTGGTAGTCCAAAAAACCTCTGTCATTTGTCTTGAGATTATTGTCTCAAGGATCTTACCGGTGATTTACAAGAGTGACACTGGTCTGTAGTTGCTGATTTCTGCTCTGCTCTTCTTTTTGTGAACAGGGACTACATTTGCCTCTTTCCATAGAGGGGGCCTTTTACACTGTACTGGGCAGTGCTGAAAGATGCGAGTTAGAGGTGCTGCACTGGTCTGCACATCTTCTCAACAATCTTGGGCTCAACTTGTCGGGGCCCACAGCCTTTTCTTGGTCCAGCGATTTAAAAA
>NC_069404.1:105511343-105598561 GCF_026875155.1 Cherax quadricarinatus
GGAAAAACCAAGTGTGCTAGGGAATGGAAGAAATATAGAAGGCAAAGGACCCAGGAGAATAAGGAGAGCAGTCGTAGAGCCAGAAACGAATATGCACAGATAAGAAGGGAGGCCCAAAGACAATATGAAAAATGACATAGCAGCGAAAGCCAAATCTGACCTGAAACTGTTGTACAGCCACTTAGGAGGAAACAAAAAGTCAAGGACCAGGGAATCAGGCTAAGGAAGGAAGGAGGGGAAAACACCAAGAAATGACCGTGAAGTATGTGAGGACTCAACAAGAGATTCAAAGAAGTGTTCACAAGGAGACACAAGGGGCTCCAGAAAGACGGGGAGGTGGGGCACACCACCATGTGCTGGACACAGTACACACAACTGAGGAAAAATGAAGAGGCTTCTGAGTGAGCAGATACCTCAAAGGCAATGGGGCCAGATAACATCTCCCCATGGGTATTGAGAGAGGGAGCAGAGGCGCTATGTGTACCCCTAACAGCAAATTCAATACATCTATCGAAACAGGGAGATTGCCTGAGGCATGGAAGACAGCAAATGTAGTCCCAATCTTTAAAAAAGAGACAGACATGAAGCATTAAACTACAGACCAGTGTCACTGACATGTATAGTATGCAAAATCATGGAGAAGATTATCAGGAGAAGAGTGGGGGAACACCTAGAAAGGAATGATCTCATCAACAGCAGCCAACATGGTTACAGGGACGGGAAATCCTGTGTCACAAACCTACTGGATTTTTATGACATGGTGACAGCAGTAAGAAAGAGAGAGAGGGGTGGGTGGGTTGCATAATTTTTGGACTGCAAGAAAAGGGGTTTGACACAGTTCCACCCCAAGAGATTGGTGCAAAAACTGGAGGACCCAAGCAGGGATAACAGGGAAGGCACTACAGTGGGTCAGGGAATACTTTCAGGAAGACAGCAGCGAGTCATTTGGGACGTGGCGAGGTGTCAGAGTGGGCACCTGTGACCAGCGGGGTCCCACAGGGGTCAGTCCTAGGGCCATGCTGTTTCTGGTATTTGTGAATGACATGACCCGGAAAGGGAAAAGACTCTGAGGTGTCCCTGTTTTGCAGATGACGTGAAGTTGATGGGGAAAAAATTCACTTTGATCGAAGACCAGCAGAACTACAAAGGATCTGGGCAGGCTGCAGACCTGGTCCAGCAATGGCTCCTGGAGTTCAATCCCACAAGTGCAAAGTCATGAAGATTGGGGAAGGGCAAAGAAGACCGCAGACGGAGTACAGTCTAGGGGGCCAAGACTACAAACCCCCACTCAAGGAAAAAGATCTTGGGGTGAGTAAACACCAGGGACATCTCCTGAAGCGCACATCAACCAAATAACTGCTGCAGCAATGGGCGCCTACAAAACCTCAGAACAGCATTCCGACATCTTAATAAGGAATCGTTCAGGACCCTGTCACACCGGTACGTTAGGCCCATATTTGGGGTATGCGGCACCATTTGGGAACCCACACCTAGCCAAGCATGTAAAGAAACTAGAGAAAGTGCAAAGGTTTGCAACAAGACTAGTCCCAGAGCTAAGAGGTATGTCCTATGAGGAGAGGTTAAGGGGAAAACAAACCCGACGGGCACTGGAGGACAGGAAGATAGGGGGGACCCTGATAACGACTAAAAAATACTGAGAGGAATTGACAAGGTGGACAAAGACAGGATGTTCCAGAGACTGACACAGTAACAAGGGGACACAGTTGGAAGTTGAAGACACAGATGAATCAAAGGGATGTTAGGAAGTATTTCTTTAGCCACAGAGTAGTCAGGAAGTGGAATAGTTTGGGAAGCGATGTAGTGGAGTCAGGATCCATACATAGCTTTAAGCAGAGGTACGATGAAGCTCATGGTTCAGGGAGAGTGACCTAGTAGCGACCAGTGAAGAGGCGGGGCCAGGAGCTTGGACTCGACCCCTGCAACCTCAACTAGGTGAGTACAACTAGGTGAGTACACACACACACACACACACGCACGCACGCACGCACGCACACAGTTACTATGTGTTCACTCTTTATTCATTATTCATAATAAGTGTCATTGTTGTTATCAACATTGCTTTGTTTAATTCAAGAATGGCTGTCCACCTGTACTTGTGTATGTTTTTTCTTTCGTTCCATTGCCAGTTAATACATATTTTAAAAAAATCATTATATTTTTGCAACTAAAGCCATTTTGAGAATATTATTTTGTTCACATACAAAAATATTATTAAGAGTACAGTATGTTTTGCAGAAATGGTTGGCCAGATCCATGCTGCCCAGAAAGTACGGGACGAGGCCATGATGTCGAGAATTAAACTTGCTAATGAGGAGCGAGATGCAGCTATCACTCATAGCAGGGCTATGATGGACAGGTTGAGTCTGTCACCACGGGGAACTGCTGCGCCTGCTACTAATATTGACGTTGAGCAAGTAGGTTGACACCTGTTGCTTGTTTATACCTTAGAAAACGAAAGGTATCTTGTGACAGATTATTCTACATCTGTTGTTCAATAATCAGTTTTTCTCTCTTATCTTGTGTAAATATAAATATTTGGGCACTCATATAAATATTTGCGCACTCACTGTGTGCCATATGAAAAAAATTGGGGACGCCTGGGTACCATATGCTCTTTTTTCCTATTAAAAAAAAAACCATTTTTTTTTTCTCAAAATTTGGGACGCTACGCGAGAGAACGTACATATACATTTGGACCGTTTAAGGGTTAATTTAGTAAGACATGGAGAAACCAAAATGGAGGTTGAAACTGCAGAAACATGAAGCAAGTTGTGATGCTCATACTATCAAAATAATGCAGGACAGTGTTGTTCAGTGGTACTACATCATAGCTCACAAAATGACCTTAAGTACTGTGTGCAAGGTGCACATCATACATCTGTTCTTATCACAACATAATAGGGGCACTCAGCTGGGGGATCCAAGATAACAGTAGTAATAATTATCAACCTACTAAACAGCAAGAGACCATGGCAGGAATATGAGGACAATAACAGGACAGGGGTGACCACAGTAACATAGACTAGGAAAGTGGAGGCACGTGGAGGGATAGAAACATGGAGAGCTAAGCTGTTGGAGGTGGTGGTGGAAAACTCCATGTGTCATCACATCAGGGATGCAACTCGGGAGAGAGGAGGGGATGTACTAACAAGGCTGGATTTTTTGTTCACCCGACGTGACTGATGGTGAGGACATTGATTATGAGAGGTCCCTTGATGCTAGCAACCATGAAGTACTGAGGGTTGCATACCTTGGTGCTAGCAACCACTCAGTGCTGAGGTTTGCATACCTTGGTGCTAGCAACCACTTGGTGCTGAGGTTTGCATACCTTGGTGCTAGCAACCACACAGTGCTGAGGTTTGCATGCCTTGGTGCTAGCAACCATGCAGTGCTGAGGTTTGCATACCTTGGTGCTAGCAACCATGCAGTGCTGAGGTTTGCATTCCTTGGTGCTAGCAACCACACAGTGCTGAGGTTTGCATACCTTGGTGCTAGCCACCACACATTGCTGTGGTTTGCATGTCTTGTGGAAGTGGATGTAGTGAGGAATAGAGTATTCAGGAAGTGACAAATCTAACTTCAAAAGTGGAGACTATGATGGTATGAGGCAATTCCTAAGCAGAGTGCCATGGGAAAGAGAGCTAGAAGGAAAGGCAGCAAATGAAATGATGGAAAAGGTTGCTGTAAAGTGCTGGGAGGCAGAGGAGAAATTTATACCCAGAAGTAGAAGAGGCACAGGCAAGAACAAATGAGCCCATGATTTACCCAGAGGTGCAGGGAGGCAAAAGCTAAAAGTGTGAGAGCATGAAAGACACATAGGAAGCAAAGAGTGATTCAAAATTCACTCATTCATAGATGACTTCTTATTGTATATAATGCCAAGTCCACTTTCTTCACTACTACCCTGATGAAAATGTGAAAATACCACCGAGCTCTCTAGCATATGCCATGGCTGTTTAATGATAAACTATTAGAAATAATTTCTGTACTCACTGTCATGGGTGTTGCCAATTGATGTTCTGCAAGAAAATGACAAAACTGACACAACCAAACATTTTTGGGGGCACATTATATGTACTTTTCTCCACGGGGAAGTGGACCAGAATTCTTCCTTAGTAAGCCACGCTGGGGGCAAGGGGCTAGTAACCCTTTCTTCTGTATAGATTACCAAATTTTAACCCTTTGGGAGTTTCGGACGTACTAGTACGGCTTACGACCCAGGGTTTTTGACGCACTAGTACGCCTAAATTCTAGCGCCCTCAAATCTAGTGAGAGAAAGCTGGTAGGCCTACATATGAAAGAATGGGTCTATGTGGTCAGTGTGTGCAGTATAAAAAAAATCCTGCAGCACACAGTGCGTAATAAGAAAAAAAAAACTTTCACCGTGTTTTTGGATTAAAACAGCAACTTTGCACTGTATTTTCATATGGTATTTATTGTTGTATTCTAGTTTTCCTGGTCTCATTTTATAGAATGGAAGACATATTACAGAAATTGAGATGATTTTGACTGGTGTTACAATGAACAGTACCTTGAAATTGAGCTCAAAGTAGCAGAAATGTTTGATTTTTACCAAAGTTCAAAAGTAAATAAATCATGCCAAGCGTCCAATACACATCAACTGGTGAGTCTAATATTCTTTCACAAGTGCGCTGATATTATTTATACCATTTCTACACTAATGCAGTAGTCTGCATAACAGTAAATCTTATTTGTTTTGTAAGAATAAAAATTCAAAGTGGAAAGCCAAAGAAATATAAGAGGGGCCTGGGGGATGTGACTAATGAACAGAGAACTTGTTACTTTAGTGCCAGGAATGTCTTTCTTGTTTATTCTGGACCCTATTCAGAAATTGGCATCTTTTGAAATTTGTGTGAAATTGGCAAAATTACTAAATTCTGACCACTTTATTGGATAGTTGAAATCGGTAAATGGGCGTTTTTTTGTATTCATTTGATAGAAAAATGGAGTTCTAGCAAAGTAGTTATGATTTTTGTCGACTAGTACACTGGAATTGGCTGAAAATAGGGCTCAAAGTGGGCAAAATCGCCGATGCGTGAACATCGTCGAGACCGCTAACTTCGTGAGAGCATAATTCCGTAAGTTTTCCTTCAAATTTCATAATTTTGGTGTCATTATGATCGGGAAAAGATTCTCTATCTTTTCATAAGAAATAATAATTTTTTTTTTTAAATTTGGCTGACCCTGAGAACAAGTCTCTGAGAGGACCTGCCGACCCCCAAAGGGTTAAAAGAAAAACATTCGTTTTTCTTCTTAGGTCATGAGGGAGCCTTCACCATATTCAACTTCAATAACAAAAACTTATGGTAGGGCCAAATCAACTATGTCCTGAATGAAATAAACTGGGAAGACATCCTGTGCAACATGAATCCAAACCTATGTCTAGAAAAAATTAACTCTGTGGCACGTGAGGTATGTTTAATGCATATTCCTTTAACCCTTTGAGGGCCAAGACCCCTGTTTGCAAACCTACTCCCAAGGTCGAAGAATTAAAAAAAAAAAAATTCTTATGAAATGAAAGAATTTTTTTCCAAAGGTAATGAAACCAAAATCACAAAATTTGATGGAAAACTCATGGAATTACGCTCTCGCGAAGTTAGCGGTTTCAGCAATATTTATGCATCAGTGATTTCGCCCACTTTGAACTCTATTTTATTACAATTCCATTGTTTCAGTCGACCAAACTCATAGCTGTTTAACTAGAAATCCTTTTATTCTATCGATTGAGTACAAGAAACTGCTCATTTACCTACTTCAACTACGCAATAAAGTGATCAGAAATTACTAATTTGGCCAATTTCACACAAAATTCAGGAAAAAGCCAATTTCAAAATAGTGTTCAGAATAAATAACGTAGACATTCCTGGCACTAAAATAACATTTTCTCTGTTCATTAGTCGCAGCTCCAGGACCCTCTTATATTACTCTTGCTTTTTATTTTGAATTTTTATTCACACATAAAATAGAAGATTTACTCTTATTCAGACTACTGCATAATGGTAATAATTGTATTAATAATGTCAGTGCATTTGTGAGTGCATATTAGACTGGTTAATTGATGTGTATCGGACGCGTGACATGTTTTGTTTACTCTTGAACGTTGGCAAAAATCAAATATTTCTGCTATTTTCAGCTGAATTTTAAGCTACTTTTAGCGTAAACCATTAAAAGTCATCTCTTTTTCTGTAATATATCTTCATTCCTATCAAATGAGACCAAGAGACCAAATATACAACCATAAAAACCATACAAAAATACACTGCAAAGTCACTGTTTTACATCAAAAACACAGTTGCAGTTTTTTTTCTCATGCACTACATGCTACAGTGCATACTGGCAGGCACATCATCTGAAGGGACTAGAAGACACAGACCAGCCAGACTATGGGAAACAAAAGAGAGGAGCCACAACCTCTCCAGGGACAGAGGTTTTTTTTAGGGCCAGAAGGGAAAAAAGACTGGCAAGAAATGACAATAATCCTACACCACCTGAAAACACTTCTGGAGCAGAGGCACGGCCATTGGCCTCTACCTCAGAACATGGATATTAGAGCCAGCAAATAAAACCTCCTTAAATTCCACCAATATGACATTTGTCTTTGCAAACATACAGGGTCTAAAGCCGTCAAAAAACAACAAAATTCCTTATATCAAGGGACTGCTCATGGAGTCAAATGCAGTGTTTGCAGCATTCACAGAGACCCACATAAAGGATCACTATGACAATGAAATATGGATCCCAGGTTATAACCTATTCTGATGTGACAGACTAAACAGGCAACAAGGGGGGGCTTGGCCTGTATGTCATAGAGTCGCTCATTTGCACAAAACTACTAAACACCTCAAATGATGTAGTTGAAGTTTTGGCGGTAAAGATCGAAAACCAAAACCTTGTCATTGTGGTAGTACACAAGCCTCCAGATGCAACTTCCCAGCAGTTCCAAGAGCAGCTTGAGAAAATTGAACACTGGAAAATCTCCCAATTCCTGCCCCAAACATCTTACTGCTAGGAGATTTCAACCTGAGACATCTAAAATGGAGGAGTATAGCAAACAATGTTTCAGCAGAGATTACCCCAGGAGGCAGCTCAGATGAAAATTCACACACACACGAACTACTAAATTTCTGCAACAAATTCACCTTAAACCAGCAAATAGTAGAGTCTACAAAGACTAGAAAATACGCTGGACCTCATCTTCACTAATGACTATCTGATACGTAATATAACTGTATCAAAGACAATTCACTCAGATCACAACATAATAGAGGTACAGACATGTGTGCACAGGGCTCTGGACCAGCAAAATGTGAGCAGTCATGAAGGTCTCTTCACGAAATTCAATTTCAATAACAAAAACATGCAATGGGATCAAGTAAACCATGTCCTAAATGAAACAAGTTGGGAAGATATTCTAAACAACACGGATCCAAACATTTGCCTTGAAAAAATTAATTCTGTGGTTCTTGAGATCTGCTCAAAACACATTCCATTAAGAAAAAGAAAGAGAAGATGTAAAGTAGAAAGAGAAAGACGTTTCCTATACAGCTGAAGGCGAAGAGTCACAGCTGAGTGGGGTCAGTATATCTGAAATACGAAGGGAAGCACTAGTCATTGAAATTGCAAATACCAAACTTAAGCTGAAGGAATCTTATAGGAGACAAGAATCACAGGAAGTACTAAAAGCCATAAAGGAAATTGAAAAAAAAAATGAAATACTTCTTCTCTTATGCCAAATCTAAGGGAAAACACATCCAGTATTAGGCCCCTGCTTAGGCAGGATGGGGCATACACAGATGATAGCCAAAGAAATGAGTGAGATACTAAAGTCCCAATATGACTCAGTGTTCAGTGATCCACTGCCCACTCTAAGGGTCGACAATCCAAATGAATTCTTTATGAACAAAACCCAAAATTTGGTCATCCCAAAACTCTTGGATATTATTCTAACTCCACAAGATTTTGAAGAGGCAATTAATGACATGCCTATGCACTCTGTCCCAGGCCCAGACTCGTGGAACTCCGTGTTCATCAAGAATTGCAAGAAGCCGCTATCGCGTGCCTTCAGCATTTTATGGAGAGGGAGCATGGACACGGGTCATCCCACACACACTAAAAACAACATAGCCCCACTCCACAAAGGTGGCAGTAAAGCAATTGCAAAGAACTACAGACCGATAGCGATAACATCCCATATCATAAAAATCTTTGAGAGGGTTCTAAGAAGCACCTAGATACCCATCAATTACACAACTCAGGGCAACACGGGTTTAGAGCAGGCCACTCCTGCCTGTCCCAGCTACTGGACCACTATGACAAGGTCCTGGATGCTGTAGAGGATAAATAAAATACAGATGTATACACAGACTTTGCAAAAGCTTTCGATAAGTGTGACCATGGTGTAATGGCACACAAAATGTGTAATAAAGGAATAATAGGAAAAGTTGGTAGATGGATCTACAACTTCCTGACAAATAGAACACAAAGAGTGATAGTAAAAAGAGTAAAGTTCCAGGCAGCCATGGTAAAAAGCTCTGTTCCCCAAGGCACAGTACTCGTTCCCATTCTATTCCTCATCCTCATTTCTGACATAGACAGAGATGTAAGCCATAGCTCCGTGTCTTCCTTTGCGGATGACACCTGGATCACCATGGCAGTGACCTCCATTGAAGACACCGTGAGACTCCAAGCGGACATCAACCAAATCTTCGAATGGGCTACTCAAAACAATATGAAGCTCAACGAGGAGAAGTTTCAACTACTCAGATATGGAAAACTTAAAGAAATTAAAAATGTGTCAGGGTATACCACAAATTCTAGCCATACAATAGAGTGGAAAAGTAATGTAAAGGACCTGGGAGTGATAATGTCAGAGATCTCGCCTTCAAAGACCACAACAATGTATCTACCTCATCTGCTAGGAAAATGATAGGATGGATAATGAGAACCTTCAAAACTAGGGATGCCAAGCCCATGATGATTTTCTTCAAATCCCTTGTGCTCTCTAGGCTGGAATACTGCTGTACACTAACAGCCTCCTTCAAGGCTGGTGACATTGCAGACTTGGAGAGTGTACAAAGAACTTTCATAGCACACACAAGTGCGATAAGGCACCTAAACTACTGGGAATGGTTGAAGGTCCTTGATCTGTATTCCCTCGAACGCAGGAGAGAGATACATGATAATATACACTTGGAAAGTCCTGGAGGGATTGGTACCAAACCTGCACACGAAAATCACTCCATATGAAAGCAAAAGACTCGGCTGGAGATGCAACATCCCCCCGATGAAAAGCAGGGGCACCACGAGTACACTGAGATACAACACAATAAATGTCTGGGGTCCAAGACTGTTCAGTTGCCTCCCAGCATGCATAAGGAGGATTACCAATAGACCCCTGGCTGTCTCCAAGAAGGCACTGGACAGACACTTAAAGTCAGTACCTGACCAACCAGGCTGTGGTTTGTACGTCAGCTTGCATGCGGCCAGCAGTAACAGCCTGGTTGATCAGATCCTGATCCACCATGAGGCCTGGTCTCAGACCGGGCCGCAGGGCGTTGACCCCTGAAACCCTCTCCAGGTAAACTCCAGGTAAACTGACTATGCAGATTCATTTTCTCATATATAGGCCTACCAACTTTCTCCACAAGATTGGAAGCCACTAGAATTTTGGCGTAGTTTTACAGGACCGACCCTGGCGTCAAAGCTGTAATTTTACAGGACTGACCCTGAAAGGGTTAAGGAAAAGGAAGAAAAGATGTAAACTAGAAAAAGAGAGGCACTCCCTATACAGGTGAAGGTGAAGAATTAGCGAGGCTGAAAGAGGCCAATATATCTGTAATACAAAGGGAGGCACTTGTCAGAGAAATAGCAAATATCAAACTTAAGGTAAAGGAATCTTACAGAAGACAAGAAATGCACGAAGAACTAAAAGCATAAATGAAATTGAAAGAAACCTAAAATATTTCTTTTCTTATGCCAAATGTAGGTCGAGAACAATATCCAGTATTAGGCCCCTGCTTAAATGAGAATGGTCTTACACAGATGACAGCAAGGAAATGAGCGAGTTACTCAAATCCCAGTATGACTCAGTTTTAGTGAGCCGCTAACCAGGCTAAGAGTCAAAGACCTAAATGAATTTTTTAGGACCAAGACTCAGAATTTGGTAGTTTCACACTTCTCTGATATTATCCTAACACCATATGACTTGGCAAAGGCAGTACATGACATGCCCATGCACTCTGCCCCAGGCCCAGATTCGTGGAACTCAGTGTTCATCAAGAACTGCAAGATGCCCCTTTCATGTGCTTTTAGCATTCTGTGGAGAGGGAACATGGACATAGCTGCTAAAAGCAATGCATAGCCCTACTCTATAAAGGGGGCAGTAAAGCAATAGCCAAGAACCACAGACCAGTAGCACTAACATTGCACATAATAAAAATCTTTGAATGGGTTTTAAGAAGCAAGATTGCCACTCATCTAGATGCTCATCAGTTGCACAAGCCAGGGCAACATGGGTTTAAAACAGGTTGCTCCTGCCTGTTCCAACTACTGGACCACTATGACAAGGTCCCAAATGCCCTAGAAGACAAACAAAATGCAGTTGTAGTATACACAGACTTTGCAAAAGCCTTCGACAAGTGTGACCATGGTATAATAGCACACAAAATGCATGATAAAGGAATAACAGGAAAAGTTGGTAGATGGATCTATAATTTCCTAACAAATAGAACACAAAGAGTAGTAGTCAACAGAGCAAAGTCCGAGGCAGCTACTGTGAAAAGCTCTGTTCCACAAGACACAGTACAGTGGACCCCCGCATAACGATTACCTCCGAATGCGACCAATTATGTAAGTGTATTTATGTAAGTGCGTTTGTACATGTATGTTTGGGGGTCTGAAATGGACTAATCTACTTCACAATATTTCTTATGGGAACAAATTCGGTCAGTACTGGCACCTGAACATACTACTGGAGTGAAAAAATATCGTTAACCGGGGGTCCACTGTACTTGCTCCCATCTTGTTTCTCATCCTCATATCTGATATAGACAGGGATGTAAGCCACAGCACCATGTCTTCCTTTGCAGATGACATCTGAATTTGCATAACACCTGAATCTGAAGACACTGCAAGAATCCTGGCAGACATCAACCAAATCTTTAGATGGGCTGCAGAAAACAATGTGAAGTTCAATGAAGAGAAATTTCAATTACTCCGATAAGAAAACATGAAGAAATTAAAACCATATCAGAGTATAAAACAAATTCAACCACACAATAGAGCAAAAAACTAATGTAAAATACCTGGGAGTGATAATGTCAGAGGCTCTCACTTTCAAATACCACAACATTGTATCTACCACATCTAGAAAAGTGACAGGATGGATAATGAGAGCCTTCAAAACTAGGGATGAAATTGCTAACCTAGAAAATGTACAGAGAACCTTCACGGCACACGTAAGTATGATAAAACACTTAAATTACTGGGAACGGTTGAAGTTCCTCGACTTGTATTCCCTGCAACACAGGTGGAAGAGGTACACTTGGAAAATCCTAGAGGAATTAGTACCAAATTTGCACACGAAAATCACTCCCCAATGACAAGCAGGGGCTCCACCTTCACGATAAGAGACAACACAATAAGTGTCAGGGGCCCAAGACTGTTCAACTGCCTCCCAGCATGCATAAGGGGGATTACCAGTAGACCCCTGGCTGTCTTCAAGAAGGCTCTGGACAATCACCTAAAGTCGGTACCTGATCAGCTGGGCTGTGGTTCGTGCGTCGGTTTATGTGCCGCTGACAGTAACAGCCTGGTTGATCAGGCCCTGATCCACCATGAGGCCTGGTCACAGACTGGGTTGTGGGGGCATTGACTCCTGAAACCTTCTCCAAGTATACTCCTGGTATGCCCTGCCTTGGTGGGATATAGCTGGTTTGTTGAAAAAAAAAATATATGTACCGTATGCCTTATAATATCATCATATCAAGCACACTATATATTTTAACTGAGGTATGAGTTATAATTAGGTTAGGAATTGTAATGTAGATAAGAATAAAGAGTGGATGTGTTCAGTGGCACAGCCACAGAGGGGAAGGGGTAAGGGTAGCTTAAGGGGCTATAGCTTTCCCAGATGCAAATTATCTAACTTAATTTTTCCAGTTAATGGCTAATTTTCACTGTTTTATATTGACTAGTGACTATGAAAGCATGATAGTTCGAGAAATTTCATATACTGAAAAATATATTCTTTTAAAAATGATTTCTTTGAATTTTTCAGCATCATGTGATTATTAAGCTCCTCCCTGATTGAAATCTTGGCTTAATGTACCCCATTCCCTCCCAGATTGAAATCTTGGCTTATGTACCTCATTCCCTCCCAGATTAAAATCTTGGCTTATGTACCTCATTCCCTCCCAGATTGAAATCTTGGCTTATGTACCCCTTTCCCTCCCAGATTGAAATCTTGGCTTATGTACCTCATTCCTTCCCAGATTGAAATCTTGGCTTATGTACCTCATTCCCTCCCAGATTGAAATCTTGGCTTATGTACCCCTTTCCCTCCCAGATTGAAATCTTGGCTTATGTATCTCATTCCCTCCCAGATTGAAATCTTGGCTTATTTACCTCATTCCCTCCCAGATTGAAATCTTGGCTTATATACCCCTTTCCTTCCCAGATTGAAATCTTGGCTCATGTACCTCATTCCTTCCCAGATTGAAATCTTGGCTTATGTACCCCATTTTGTCCCAGATTGAAATCTTGGCTTAACATACCCCCATCCTTCCCTTTCAGATTAAAATCTTGGCTTAACATACCCCCCTCCCTCTCTTCCAGACTGAAATCTTGGCTTAATGTACCCACCCTCCACTTTCAGATTGAAATCCTGGCTTAATGTACCCCCACTCCTTCCCTTCCAGATTGAGATCTTGGCTTAATGTATCCCCTCCGTCGCTTCCAAATTGAAATCTTGGCTTAACATACCCACCTCCCTTCTGTCCATACCAAAATCATGGCTGTGCCACTGAATGTGTTGTACAATACAGTGGAACCTCGGTTTTTGTTTGCCCCCGTTTCCATCAATTTTGGTTATTGACGACTTTTCGTCAAAATATTGTCTCTGTTTTCGTTCCTCACATCGGATTTCATCCGCTGTACCAAACATGTCTGCCTGCCGTGCGCACACAAAGCCTCCCATGCACGCATTCTGAGTCAGTGTGGCGTTGTTTCTTGGCGAGTGAACATTACCTTGCTCATTCATACGAAACATTTCGTAATAATCTATTGTTTTTTTGTGCTTGTTTATTGTGTGTGACTGCTAAATAAGCCACCATGGGGCCAAAGAAATTTCTGAGTGCCAGTCCTTTGATAAAGAAGGTGAAAAACATGATAGAATTCAAGGAAGAACTTGTTGAAAAGTACGAAAGTGGTGTATGTATGGTTGATCTCGCCAGGATGTATGGGAAGTCCTCATCAATGATCAATTCCATCCTGGCGAAGAAAAGAGAAATCAAGGAAGCTGATGTTGCGAAAAGGATGAGTGTGCTAACGAAACAGAGATTGCAAACAGTCGAAGATGTTGAAAAGTTGTTGTTGGTGTGGATAATGAAAAAGAGTTAGCGGGAGTTAGAGGGGAGAATGTGCCTTCTTCAGCAATTAAGGACATTTGTGCAAAGTGGAGTGAGGCGCAAGGTTTTGTGGATAAATATCATCCTAACAAAGCTGTTGCAATCCATGTCTGCAACATATTCAATGACAATGCCTTGTCCCATTTCAGGCAAATCTTAAAGAGACGCCAGAAACAGAGCTCTCTGGACAGATTTTTTGTGCGACAGGGGCACAGTGACTTTGAAGCTAGTGCCAGTAAAAGACAAAAAAGGAAGTAACCCCGGATAGGGCCTTCATGCCTGAAGTCTTTATGGAAGGAGATTCCCCTTCCAAACAGTAACCTCTCTTTCCTCTCCCCTCCTCGCCGTATCCCATACGCCAACAAGAGTCTTCAATAAAGATAAGTGTGATGTTAAATGCTCATTTATCATTAAAATTAGCCATTTATATTTATTTCTCATTGTTTTCTGTATGTAAAACTATATTTATTCTCTATAAAATGTATTTTTTGTTAATACTTTTGGGTGTCTGGAATGGATTAATTAGATTTACATTATTTCTTATGGAAAATATTGCTTCAGTTTTCGTTGAATTCGGTTTTTGTCTGACTCTCTGGAACAGATTAAAAATCGAAAACCGAACTTTCACTGTACTTAAAGGTTTGAATGATGCACATGCTTAATTAAGATACTTAAATGAGGCAGTATTTTAAGTTTTTAAATTTATGAGCTTTGTACAAGCTTGGTGTGTGTGTATCTACATTACATTAAGTTTGTACGTACAATAGGTTGAATCATATGCTAGGCATGCCAGAGATATTTATTTGCTGTAGTGTTCAGGGGACCAGTTGCAAAATTATAACTAGAATAACAGTGTAGAGGTCAGTAGATACAAAAATAAACAGTAATGGGCTTTTAATATTCAATACTTGGATAAATATAAAGGCTTCATTCACTAGGTAACATTTCAAATCTTTTACAGGATCTTCCATCGGGTGGCAATAGTAGCTGCACTAGTTCCCCGAGACGTAGTGACAGACGTTATTGTAGGTCCAGTGATCATATACCCTCATCAGTTTCTTCAGGCACTGCCTGTACCTCTGTACCTCCAGCTTATACACAGGTACCAATGTTACTGGATTTTAAACATCTGTGGTGATGGCAGTTTTAGTGTTGGTATTTGGCTGTTCAATCACAGAAAATAGCTTAGTGTGTGCTTCTTTCCATTTCTGGTAAAAAAAAAATTTCTCAATTTTTGGTGTTAGTGGAAGTTGATTTTGAGCACAAATTTTATGAAGTTAGCAATTCTCCAAATTTTCCTAAAAGGAAAGTGAGGGAAGTCTGTCATTAGAATGTGGAAGATGCATAGTGCACAAACTGAACTTGGGGTATTTTATTGCATACAGCTCCAAGTCTCTTTGTACTGTATTGAACACTTGCATGTTAATTCAGAAGCATTCCTAAAATTATGATAGCTTTTTCAAAGTTTTCAACCACTTTTGCTTAACACTTTATACTGCATACACTGCTATTAAGCAAACTCCAGAATCAACAGGTAGTCCATCCTAAATACAGAATTTTGTTCCAATCAGTGACATAAGTGTGTTTTTCAAAATTTATTTTCTTGATAACCCCTTATCTTTAGGTGTGAAACAAATGCGTAACACCTACAACTGTTGTTATTATATTTTCAAGATATTCATTATATGGGTAGTGATTTTAGAGTTTTCCTTAGAGCATGCATTAATCTCGTATCTCACTAAGAGTCTCTGTAGATAAACAATGAGTTACAGATCAGTTAGGAATGACAACATTGGAGCTCAGGTTGTCATGTATTATCCTAAAGTCATAACTATTATTTTCTCAGCCATTTCTCACAGTGGTCTTAAAAGCAGATTTCTGACTCAGTTTCTTCTTGCTCTTGCCGGGTGGGTGCAGTAGTGAGTGGGTGGCTGGGCTGTGCTCTGCTCTGCTGCTGCTTCTCTGGTTTGCCGCCAAGCATGAGGCGGGTGTGTGTTGCATGTTGTGCTTCCTGAAACTGGCTCCCATCCTACTTGTCCTATCATTGCATGAAGGACACTACATGTATTAAGGTTTTCCTTATCTAAAATCAATATTACCTAGTGAATTTTAACTTTGTGTGATAATCTTAAATTTGTTCTATTTGCATACAGTGTTTTATAAATTTCCTATTTAAGTTTATTACCACTATAAAACTTACAAATCACTATTAAACTTATAGTGTGTATAACAAATTTGTTTATATTGTAACTTTCTATTTGTGATGTAAACAGACCTGCAACTTTCTTCGAGAAAATATTTTAATCATCAAGAGGCTTAGTAATCAAATTGTGGTGTTGAATGTAGCCAAATTTAGGAAAATGTGTGAGTAGTACAGTATGTGGGTAAACAGGGGTCGGAACAGAGGACCCTCGGTGACCGAGAATCTGCTACACTGGCTCAGCTGGCAACCCTGGAGGATGAACTACGTACACTACGCCTTGCAACGGCCATCCATCACACATTGCACGAAGGAGGTGATGGTGGTACTGCAGGAACAGCTGCAGGTATGTAGTGTTGTTGACTGTCATTCATTGTCTGAGGTTTGTCCTTTTTTTATCATTACCAAGAATTTTGGGGGCTAAATTTAGAGGAAATTAGAGATGTTAGTCATCTTTTATTGACACTTGCAGTTACATTTCATGAATATTGTCATATATAATTTGTGTTAGATGGGGTGAGACACTGGGAAGTAGTGTATAGTGACAGAAAAAAAACTTGACCCTCACCCATTTTTAAATAAAAATTTGTCTTTGAATGCCATAAAAAGTACATTAAAAGTTATATAATCTTTGACTATTTTGTTATCCTCCCATGACTTTGATTACTTCTTGCATGTGTCTGGGCATGGAGTCTGCTAAAGATAAATAATAAGCAATATCCAAAGCGACTTTTTCAGCTTTGGCACTGACAAGGTGTCTTACTTATTTAGGTCATCCTTCATTTTGAGATACACAAGCTTTATCAGATTTAATTCTGGGCTATTACCAGGCACTTTAATACTGTTATCAGTTAACCACTTTTAACTATTTTAGATGTGTGACTGGGCACATTGTCTTGTTTGAAAAAATTGCTGTCATGAATGTTAAATTGCTAATTTCAGATGGCCCTCTAGTACTTCAATATATTTAATTTATTCATTGTTTTGTTCTTAGAAGGAAGAACAGGCCTGCCCTCCCGTTCTCACTAATGCAAACACCCTACACCATAATGGAGTATAAGTGTTCAACACTTCTCTATACTTGGGAGTCACCCCTTTATTACCACAGGGGTGATGAACTCACTCTGATCTATCTTGGATGTTCTCAACAAACATCACTTTCTTCCATTGTTCTGGACCCTAATTTTTTTTTTGTTAACAAGTCGGCCATCTCCCACTGAGGCAGGGTGACCCAAAAAGAAAGAAAATCCCCAAAAAGAAAATACTTTCATCATTCAACACTTTCACCTCACTCACACATAATCACTGTTTTTGCAGAGGTGCTCAGAATACAACAGTTTAGAAGTACAGTGGACCCTCAGCTAACAATGGCATCAGCTAACATTTATTACAAAAGTTCAACCTCTTGGTAGTCGTAGCCTTTGGTACTAGTGGTTTTAGAGCTGTGTGCCATGAGCTAAGGTGGTTTATCTCCATCCTGTGGCATACGATCCTCACCGACATGTCTTTGAACAGGTTTGGGTGGGCTTTCTTTACTTCACATGATGAAATTGCAGGGTTCTGGGTCACTGGCCTTTTTGGTAACCAGTCAGTGACATAAGTATTCTTAGATTGACTAGGGATTGGTTTAAGAGCAGGAACCAAAGTGGCAAGAGACAGTTTACCCTTAAACTGTCCAAACGTAGATATGCGTTCGCATGCTTAGCGCTCCGAACGTAGATCTACATTTGATTTTTCATTGTTTCTTATGCAAAAAAAAGAAATCTACATTTGGAGCACTACACGTGCAAATGTAGAGCTACGTTTGGACAGTTTAAGGGTTAATAGCCGATTCAAATCACACTGTTCATCATGCTGTTTCTTAATGGAGATGTTCTCTTCTCTCAAGACCAACACATAAGCCTTTTCCTTAGAAAGGTAGCTCCAATGCATTTTCACAGAATGATAAAATAAACTGGGGTTAGGAAAACCAAAAATACACCTATAATTCACAAGAATCAACCACTCACTGCCTCTCTTGCACTTATACCAAGGATGATACAGGTTGCTGCCACACACGTTAGGCAGGCACATGAATGGTTCTTCTGCACTAGAAAAATATCTTTCCCCTTTTGATCGTCAGGTAATCTGGACATGGGGTAGGGTTTTTTGCTGACACTGTAATATTATTTTCTTAAATATTTGTTACAGTTTATCACATTTTTCTTGTGATGTAACTGCTGTATTGTGTTTCAGAGATAAACAAGTATGGTATTAATAATTGGATTAGTCTACTAGTCTGGATCACTGCTAGTGTTTATTAGCCTGTGGACTGTTTGTATTAGCCAATCCATGAAGCCCTCATATACAGTTTGACTACTTTCTAGTGCCAGGATAAGTATAATTGATGTTGCTAGGAGCTTGGCAGAAAAATTAAACATATTAAGTTACTTGAACTTTGTGTGTACTAATTTATGGTTGCAAAAAATTATTTGTTCCACCTTATATTGTCAATTTAGCTAGCTTAGGAGTAAGTATTAATAGTGTTAGTGTATGAGTATTGAACCTTTTGATGCTCGAAGTAAGATCATATGACCTGTGTTGACTAACTCTTATTCAGATAATTTGTAATATTGGCCTCTTATGTGTTCATATTAGGGTATCGGGGGAGTGTCCACCCTTGTAGATTGTGGTACTATTGAGTATTGGAGTGTATGGTAATAATACCTGTGCTGCTTTCTTGTGTATGTTGGTGTGTACAGCATTTTCATTTGGTCGCTTGCTTTGTTTTTGAGAGATTTAATTGTGGAGGTCATCTCAGAAGGAGAAGTTGCAGCCAAGTACAAAGATTTTTGGTAGTTGCATTAAGTGCAAAGTGATTCATTGATACAAAACAGCATGACTTGCAAAGGTAGAGGATGTAGCAGCTGCTGCCATTGTTGCTGCTGCTGCTGCTGCTGCTGCTGCCACTGTTGCTGCCGCTGCTGCTGCTGCCACTGTTGCTGCTGCTGCTGCTGCTGTCACTTTCATGGCCTCTGTTGCCCATTGATGCTTCTGCTCATTCTCTTTCTTTAGGCTAAAAGCTCACTCTCCTTGCATGTGTCAGTGAAATACACTCCCAGACCATGAAGACTCGTGCTGTTGCACACGTCTGCAGGTGGTCACCTTTGTTTTTTTGAGTACTATACAGAATTTCTAATCAAAAAGAGGCCTTTGACAGTTGCTGGTAATATAACTCCCTTTTTACTAAGTATACCTCTGCTCAGTTATATGGATTTTGATTATATTGTGCCAGTTTCTTCTAAAGATACAGTCCACAATTGAACTAGGAGGCCTGTATAATTTTTTTCTTTTCCTAATATTCCAGTGCTGTATTTTTTTAATGGCTGTAGATTTCCTTATTTTTGAGGGAAATGACCAACCAGTGTGTTAAAAATTGGAGAGCATTTATGTGAGCTATAAATCATTCAAATTTTTCAAGTAAATAAATTTCCTTGAAAATAATTTTGATAAAATCATAGTACATTACTGAAAAATTCAAAATTATAGTCTACCACAGCTCTAGTAACATTGATGGGCTCCTCTTACACTTTCATCTGTTACTACCTGTGAATACATTGATAGGATTTTTGTTTTTCTCTCAGGGGAACCCATAGTGCCTGCAGTCACATACAATTTCATAATACAGTTGTACCTCGGGATACGAACAACCCAAAACTCGAACAGTTATGTAATTGTATTTATGTAAGTGCTTTTGTAAGTGTATTTTTGGTGGTCTGAAACAGATTAATCTAATTTACATTATTCCTTATGGGAACAAATTCGTTTGATATTGGCACTTGAACAGCCTTCTGGAACGAAATAAATTCGTATCCCAAGGTACCACTGTATTTCTTAGGTCTTGCTATTATGCCTTAAAAATGTATTAAATCATACTACCGTACACGCAGTGGTTGCCCAGTGGCTGGGAATTTACTCTAACTTTATGTAATGTGCAGTTGTTCATGATATTATTTTCGAATATTTCAGTTTCCAGCACAGTTTGAAAGTATGTTATCTTTTAGTAGCTAACACATTTCTTTTATTTTGTAGGTGTCAGTCGTATCTCGGCTGAGTACATGGAGGGCCTTTGCACACAGCTGCGAGAAAGTGAAGCCTCAAGGTGGCAGCTTCATGACCAGTGCACACGCTTGGAACGGCTTGTGAATGTTCTCCGAAAGAAAGTAAATGGTCTGAATGTTGTGGAGCCAAGTTTACGACAGGATGGAGCAAAGCTGACACTGGTCGACCTTACTCTTCATGGTCCCCCAACTGAGGGACCTCCAAACTTGGGACAGCGCAATCCTACTGCATCAACTTCCTCAGAAGGAGAACCTAAGGATAGTCTTTCATCGCTGGAATCTGTGGAAACTGCCTCAGCTTCATCATGGAGAAGAGGGGATGTGGCAAATACCTCAAATCATTCTGCTGCAAACTTTCATTCCAGTTACATGTTGCATAACACTCCCAGCCATCTTTCCACCCTCAACCCCAGCCATAACAATCATACAAATCTCACTCATCCCACCACAGTGCAAGCCAGTTCAGCTCAGGCAATGCCCATTCATTCAAATCACTCGAGCTTGTCTACATCTTCAGGCCATACACCCAGTGCCTCTCCACATCATCATAGACAACAAGGAACAAGCGAGAGAGATTCTAGGCACATTCCTGGAGTAACCATTGTTGGACCTATTACTGAACTCTGACTAGAATATGAAAACTTTATCCAACGTTGACTTGGCCTGTAGAAACACTTTAAATTTTTAAGCATGAGAGTAAGAAAAACATTTTGATTTTGAAAATCACTCTGGTTTAGTGATAATACTTTTAAGTTTGGAATTGACTCGTATTCATATTTTCAGGAATTCAAAATTTTCATGCAGTTTGTATGAATTATATTATGCTCTAGCATAACTATCAGCAAAACTTGACATCTCCGTCCTCTTGTACTTACATGTGTGATATACTTGCCTTGCAATTCTTGGAGTTCTCAGTTTCCTAGTATGGTGCTTTGTGACACTCCATGAAGGGTCCAAGTTTATTGTTGCATTCTTCTCAACAGGGTGATCAAAATATCCATAGGCAAGTGTCACATTTTGACTAACCCTCTCTTTGACAGTACAGTATTCTTGCTTCATTACTCATGACAGGGATCCTATTATCATCTTTCCATTCATGTAGTATGGAAGGAGCAGGAAGGATCTGTTGCAATACATTGTATTTTCCAGATACAGTAGGTCACTGATTATCTGGCACCTTTGAGGGAAAGGGTGCATCAAATTTTCTGAAGCACTTGATCATAGTTTTTTTATTGTCTATTTTTGTCATTTTTCCTTTTTTTTAGCATTATCTATATGCATGCCAGATCAAAAAGACTTTTGGATATTGTTGGATACCAGATAACTGATTGCTGGATTATCGGTGATCTGTTTTTTAATAATCGTTGTCCAGTTAATTATCAGTGTACCAACTGCTATGAAATATGATATTTATTTTTTCATTGACATTCTTTTGTCAGAGAAATTAGTTTAAATATTGTTTGTAGTCTACAGACTACATTTCATTTAAGTTTGTTCATAAAATTTTTTTTGGTTCATAGTTTTCACAGTGTATCACAAAATAAGATCATGTGGCAAGATTAAATCCTATTGTTATAAAATATTTAATACCTAATATAATTTGTTAGTGTGGGATGTGCTTTAACTTTGATGATTTAGGATATCCTCATTTTGAATCTGCAACCTCATATAATTACACTAAATCACTGAAAGCCCAGTTGTACAAGTATCTCTCGTTGTATGCTGTAGATGCATGTCAGGCCCATGGCAGGTATTCTAAGCTTATTCAATTCATAAACACTTAACTGCACATAACAAGATTCTTAAATATGCTTTGCAAACTTTATCAGTCATATATGGTAAGTGTATGTTGTCTGTATGGAATTACTGATGGAAATAGGACATCACATAATAGTGAATTTGCATAAAATGAGGGGAGCCTGTATATTGTTTATGGCTTGAATGTACATTAGTACTAATTCAGTTACATTACAATTATTCAGTGTTTTAAATAAGATGAGAATTATGAAATGAATCTATTTTATTTTTGATGCAAATGTCAAGAACATCTTTCTTAATGGGATATCATTGAACTGGGAGAGTTAAGCATCACTGCTAATATAATTGGAGGGATTATATTTCAGTTTTTATGGTGCTAAGTACAGTATGCCTGGAGGAATGACAAGCAATCTCTTCATAGTTTTGTTTTAATAGAACAGACTTGGAGAGAGGGGGTAAAGGAGGTTTTGTGGGCAAGGGGCTTGGACTTCCATCAAGCATGTGTGAGCATATTAGATAGTAGGTGGAGATGAATGGTTTTTGGGACCTGATGAGCTGTTGGAGTGTGAGCAGGGTAATATTTTGTGAAGGGATTCAGGGAAACTGGTTAGCCAGACTTGAGCCCTGGAAATGGGAAGTACAATGCCTGCACTTTAAAGGAGGGGTTTGGGATATTGGCTGTTTGGCGGGACATGTGAACTGTCGTATCTGAGTGCCTCTGCAAAGACAGTGATTATGTCTGAGTGAGGTGAAAGTGTTGAATGATGATGAAAGTATTTTCTTTCTTTTTGGATCACCCTGCCTTGGTGGGAGATGGCCAGCGTGTTAAAAAAAAAAAATTGGCAAAGTAGCCAGGTAGGGGTAGAGTTGGAGGGAAGGAGTAAAATTGGTTTTGAGTGTTAGGGGCATAAGTGTCCAACAGGCTTGTGTAAGCATGTTAGATCAGAGTGAGTGGAGACAAGTGATTTTCATGGCATGACATGCTATAGGTGTGAGCAAATGTAGCAGTTAAGGGATTTAAGGAAACTGGTTAGCTGGGCTCGAGCCTTGGAGATGAAAAATACTGTGCCTCATTATGAAGGAAGGGTAAATGTCTGGAAGATCAGTTGAATTGTGATGTTTGCTTATTTCTTTCAAGATGGCTATTGAATGAGTTATAATGAATGTGTTTCCCCTTTTTTGGTCATCCTACCTTAGTGGAAGACAATTAAAGTGTTAAAAAAATGGTTTTATTCAAATTTTATTAGATAATTTGCTTTTAGATCCATTTGCCTGGCAAAATTGTTTAGCCTTTCAGTTTCCTAATTTTTAAAAGCATGTTATATGTAAACAGTGTTGTAGTCTAGCAGTCAGTTACACTTTTATTTAAACAGAAGGGTAGCCAGAGTGGAATCATAGATACTGTAGCCTATCAAGATATGAAGCGCACAGGCAGTGAGATGCTTGAAGGATGTTTCTGCCCCAACTTTGGAGATGGTGGCTGCGGCTCGTGTCCTTGCCCACCACCTTACAATTTCATTTTGAAAAATTTATGGTGGGAATGGATATAAATTTGGAAGAGAAGTGAAATATAGTTCGACCCACTTAATTTTAATGGAAAAAATTTCTTGAAAATTCCTGAAAATAAGGTTAAAAAATGAAGAAACGAAAATATTGTAAAATACCGTAGAGTATACATTTTGATATTGAGATTTGAGTAAAGTTTTCCCCATAGGAAAAGAACACTTTGATCTATAATACCACACTAACAAGGAACAGTGCAAATGAAGGAAGTCAGTTTTCTAATGTCTGAACAGAGTGAAGAGGTGATGAATGAGGAAGGATGATTTTCATGAGAAGAATGTTGTATGTTAATTAGGCATCATAAATATGCATGTGCGTAAGTATGCTTTTGTCAGACTGGCCAGTTGGACACGTATTGGACGGTGATGTCATTTGTTTACTCTTGAACATTGGCAAAAATCAAACATTTCTGCTACTTTGAGCTCAATTTCAAAGTACTTTTCATTGTGAAATCAATCAGAATCATCTCTATTTCTGTAGTATATCTTCCATTCTATCAAATGAGACCAAGAAAACGAATACAATCATAAATACCATACAAAAATACACCTCAAAGTCGGTGTTTTAAAACAAAAACACGTCAGCGTTTTTTTTTTCCTCATTATGCACTGCATGCTGCAGGATTTTTTTTATGCTGTGCACACTGACCACGCGGACCCATTCTCTCACATGTAGGTCTACCAGCTTTCTCCCGATAGATTTGAAGCCACTAGAATTTTGGCGTATTAATACATCACTGACACTAGCTTGTAAGCCGTACCTATTTGTCACCGACAGTGAAAAGGTTAATGACTGGCCTGGCTACTCATTGGACTCAATGGAAAACATTTGGAACCTTGGTAAGTGTAGGTTTTGTGGCTTAGACATGTCCTCCAACCCCAAAATCTCAAGTGCCATTAAGCAGGTTTAGAGGGTATTGACTGACTTCTATCCTCCATAAGTTAGCCTTATCAGTGCCTAGGAAGGGTAACCCTAGAAAATACTTATTTAGGTGATGAACCCATAAATATTTCAGTATTTTATTTTTAAGACAATAAGGTGAGGATTCTCATTATCTGTGTGATCTGTTTATGCACATTTATGATGCCTTCTGTACTGTACAAGGTGCCTCTAAAAGAGGTTAATTCCATGAGTATTGGATCTTTTAAAAGGGTCGATATTTTTTTTATTCTGTGTATAAGGATCTGTGAACATTGTTCCTCAGTCAATTCACTCAGTGTTTTACAAAATGATGTTACACTTCAGGAAATGAAATTTGAGGCTGAAATGCTAATCTAAAGCTAAAACTAATGCTGCATTATGTTTCTCTTAGGACTATTTTTATCTTGCCCAATGATTTTTTTATATTAATTTTTGTTATAAGAAGAGAAAATTTTAAAGTGTAGCACTGTTAAGAGAGAGGATAATTGATGGTAGATGAAAAGGATGCAGTGACATGGATTAGAGAAGCTAGATATAAGGAGACAGATATAATGAAAGGATGGACTTAGAGCATAAAGTAAAATCTTGGTGTAACAGACTAATATTGTGGGAGGGAGTATTAGCTTTAACGAAAATCCATTGTATGGAAGTAATCAATGCAGTGGACATAGTCTGCTGCATCAGTCAACTTCCAGACATGGACAAATGAACAAATACTGCATTGATGACACTACCAAACATATTAAGTATAAACAACAGTATTATAGTACAGTACAGTAAATTACAGTCCAGTACCTGAAAGTCAAAGAGAAGTGTAGTACAGTAATTTTCTTACGTTTTTCTGGTGGATAGATGAGCTCACAGTTAGATTCCTGTGCATCCATGAATCAGACATTATTTTTGTTATTACACCATCTTCATTTAAACAGGCTATTGAGACACTGCATTTCACCTTACTTATTACAGTGGACCCTCACCTAACGATATTAATCCATTCCTGAGAGCTCAACGTTAGGTGAAATTATCGTTAGCCAAATTAATTTTCCCCTTAAGAAATAATGGAAATCAAATTAATCCATTCCTGACACCCCAAAGTATGAAAAAAAAAAATTTTTTACCACATGAAATATTAATTTTAATACACACAAACTGAAGAAGACATGTACAATTACATGACACTTACCTTTATTGAAGATATGGTGATGATTGGTGGGATGGGAGGAGGGGAGAGTGTGGATGGTGTTAATGTTTAGAAGGGGAACCCCCTTCCATTAGGACTTGAGGTGTCAAGTCCTTTTCCGGGGTTACTTCCCTTCTTTTAATGCCACTAGGACCAGCTTGAGAGTCACTGGACCTCTGTCGCACAACTTATCTGTCCATAGAGGCCTGTACCTCCCGTTCCTTTATGACATTCCTAAAGTGTTTCACAACATTGTCAGTGTAATAGTCACCAGCACGGCTTGCAATAGCTGTGTGAGGGTGATTTTCATCAAAAAAGGTTTGCACTTTAAGCCACATTGCACACATTTCCTTAATCTTTGAAGTAGGCAACTTCCTCAATTTCTCTATCCCCTCCTCCAGAGCAGTTTCCTCAGGTCTGGCCTCTTGCTGTTGAAGATGATCTTGCAGCTCATCAGTGGTTAGTTCTTCATTGTCCTCCTCCACCAACTCTTCCACATCATCCCCACTAACCTCCAACCCCAAGGACTTCCCCAATGCCACAATGGATTCCACAACTGGCATACACTTCTCACGGTTAGCCCCAAACCCTTCAAAATCCCTTTCTTCTACACATTGTGGCCACAGTTTCTTCCAAGCAGAGTTCAAGGTCCTCTTAGTCACTTCCTCCCAAGCCTTACCTATAATCTTTACACAATTGAGGATACTAAAGGGATCTCTCCAAAACTCTCTTAGAGTCAATTGAGTTTCTGAGGTCACTACAAAGCACCTTTCAAACATAGGTTTTGTGTAGAGTTTTTTGAAGTTTGCAATGACCTGCTGGTCCATGGGCTGCAGGAGAGGAGTTGTATTAGGAGGCAAAAACTTGACCTTAATGAAGCTCATGTCCCCAGAAAGTTGCTCTGCCACATCTGAAGGATGACCAGGAGCATTGTATAATACCAGGAGGCACTTAACGTCCAATTTATTTTCCAGGAGGTAATTTTTCACAGTGGGGGCAAATGCATGGTGTAACCAGTCATAGAAAAGGTCTCTAGTGACCCATGCCTTACTGTTTGCCCTCCACATCACACACAAATTAGCCTTGAGGACATGGTTTTTCCTGAACACTCTGGGAGTTTCAGAGTGATACACCAATAAAGGCTTCACTTTGCAATCACCACTAGCATTAGCACACATCAACAGAGTAAGCCTGTCTTTCATAGGCTTATGTCCTGGGAGTGCCTTTTCCTCCTGAGTAATGTAGGGGTTCAGGGAAACCGGCAGGCCGGACTTGAGTCCTGGAGATGGGAAGTACAGTGCCTGCACTCTGAAGGAGGGGTGTTAATGTTGCAGTTTAAAAACTGTAGTGTAAAGCACCCTTCTGGCAAGACAGTGATGGAGTGAATGATGGTGAAAGTTTTTCTTTTTCGGGCCACCCTGCCTTGGTGGGAATCGGCCAGTGTGATAATAAAATAAAATAATAATGTAGGTCCTGCTTGGCATTTTCTTCCAAAACATGCCTGTTTCGTCACAATTAAACACTTGTTCAGGTTTCAATTCTTCAATGTCTATGTACTCCTTGAATTCCTTCACATATTTTTCAGCTGCTTTTTGGTTCGAACTGGCAGCCTCACCATGCCTTATCACACTATGTATGCCACTACGATTCTTAAATCTCTCAAACCAACCTTTGCTGGCCTTAAATTCACTCACATCACCACTAGTTGCAGGCATTTTTCTAATTAAATCGTCATGTAACTTCCTAGCCTTTTCACATATGATCGCTTGAGAGATGTTATCTCCTGCTATCTGTTTTTCGTTTATCCTCACCAATAACAGTCTCTCAACATCTTCTATCACTTGCGATCTCTGTTTTGAAAACAAAGTTGCACCTTTGCCAAGAACAGCTTCCTTGATTGCCGTTTTCTTGGCCACAATAGTAGTGATGGTTGATTGGGGTTTTGTGTACAACCTGGCCAGCTCGGAGACACACATTCCACTTTCATACTTAGTAATGATCTCTTCTTCATATCCATAGTAATTCTCACCCTTTTTGCTGTAGGGTTGGCACTAGAAGCTTTCTTGGGGCCCATGGTGACTTATTTTGCAGGTGCAATCACTAAAAACGCTGTGATAATATGAAATGTTCCGATTGTATGTTTGGATGCGACCACGGTGGCTGGCTTGTAAACACTGGCACCCACGGGACAAGTGAGGCGCGCTCAGGCCACACGTGGACGCGTCTCGAATGGAACGAATCGTGTTGGGCGAGTTTTTTAGTGCTAGCTGAAGCAAAACTTTTGCATTAAAATGTATCGCTAGGCGGATTTAACGTTATGCGATGCGTTCGTTAGGCGAGGGTCTACTGTAATTCATGTTTCTGCTTAACACTCAGATTCATGTATTTCTTCTTGGCACCATCACTTGCTTTGGAGGCCATTGTTAGTAACACTGTTTGGGGTACTTTACTACCCCCTTACCTGTGGCATACCTAGAAATTAAAATTCCTGTATGTATATGGCAAGATTTTTATAAATAAAAGAGAGATCTTTGTTTCTTACAGAGTGCATTTTTTCTGTATTGAATAAGACTAAGATGAGTGAATCTGACAAAAACTTAAGATTTTATGGTAAGTTGAAGTTAGTGAAAAAATGATTACTCGTTAGCAGCAGTGATGTAAATGTGAAATGTTTTACCAAATTTTTTATCATTTTTAAATGTAAAATGTTTTGCCAAATTTTTTTATCATTTTTAATATTTAACAATATGTATACTACTTTCTTATGATATTAGATGTTTCAAGGTGTTTTAGTATTTCAAACGTGGGGAAATGCATAGCCAGATATTGTTCTACGTAGAATGAACAGTATAAAGACTGAGTCACATCCTTGAGATTTAGTCACGTGAAGGTGGGGCAAGCCTGAAGGTGGGGAATTCTGAAGGAAGGGTAGCATCTGTTCCTATGGCTAGCCATTACAGCAGTGATTGTAGTCTTACCTGTGCTGGACTCAGTGATTTACACATCCATACTCCAGCACAGTGTGTGTAGATTGTGCAGTGGTGTTCTGTACTGCCACACATAAAAGAGAGGTTAAGAGAGTAGTTAGGGAGTGTCAAAGGAGAGCAAATGAGAGTAGGTGAGGTTCTATCAACAAATTTTGCTGAGAATAAGGAAAGGTTGTGGAGTGAGATTAATAGGTTGAGTAAGCCTAGGGAACGAATGGATTTGACAGTTAAAAACAAAAGGGGGAGTTATTAGATGGGAGTTGGAGGTATTGGGAAGATGGTAGGAATATTTTGAGGAGCTGTTAAATGTTGATGAGGAAAGGGTGGCAGTTATTTCGTGCATTGACCAGGGAGATATGACATCTTTTGGGAGTGAGGAAGAGCCAGATGTGAGGATGGTGGAAGTGCATGAGGCAGTGGGTAAGATGAAAATGGAGAAAGCAGTTTTGATTGATGGGATCAAGACAGAAATGTTAAAAGCAGGTGGGGATATTGTTTTGGAGTGGTTGGTACTTTTTCTCAATAAATATATGAAAAAGGGGGAGGTACCTAGCAATTGGCAGAGAGCGTGTAGTTCCTTTGTATAAGGAAAAGGGGGACAAAAGAGAGAGTAAGAATTACACGGTAATAAGTTTGTTGAGTATGCTAGGTAAAGTATATGGTTATTATTGAATGAATTAAGAGTAAGACAGAGAACAGGATTGCTGATGAACAAGAAGGCTTTAAAAAGGGTAGGGAATATGTAGACCAAGTGTTTACAGTAAAGCATATAAGTTAACAATATTAACATTAAGGTAAGGAAGCTTTTGTTGCATTCATGTATTTAGAAAGGCTTATAATAGGGTGAATAGGGGAGCAGTGTGGTAGATGTTGCAAATGTATGGAATAGGTGGTAGGTTATCAAAAGCAGTTAAGAGTTTTTATGAGGATAGTGTGGCTCAGGTTAGGATATGTAGGAGAGAGGGAGATTATTTTCCAGTAAAAGTAGACCTTAGACAAGGATGCATGATGTCACCACAGTTGTTTAACATATTTATTGATGTGGTTGTATGCTGGGGTGTTGGGAAGAGGTGCAGGATTAAAATATGCAGAATCTAATACAAAGTGGGAGTTGTCACAGTTACTTTTTACCACTTACACTGTGCTTTTGGGATATTCTGAAGAGAAGTTGCAAAGGTTGGTGGATGAATTTGATAGAAGATATAAAAAATGGAACTTAAAAGTGAACATAGGAAAGAGCAAGGTAATGAGGGTAACAAATAATTTAGGCAAGCCATAGAATTGAGGAGGAAAAAAAGATTAGTGGTGCATTGAAGCATCAATGGAGACAAAGATGTTGTCCATGGAGGCAAAAAGGGAAATGCATGAGAGTACAGTAGCACCAACACACTTTTATGAGTGTGAAGCATGGGTTGTGAATGTTGCAGCAAGGAGGCTGGAGGCAGTGGAGATGTCATGTCTGAGGGTAATGTGTGGTGTAAATATTATGCAGAGAATTTGTAGTTTGGAGATTAGGAGGAAGTGCAAGGTTACTAAAAGTATTATCCAGAGGGCTGAAGAAGGGTTGTTGAGGTGGTTTCAACATTTAGAGGATGGAGCAAAATAGGATGACTTTGAAGGTGTATCCTCTTCAAGGGGGGCTCCTTGGCGTGGTGAAGAGGCTCTTGGTCTGAGGAATTAGACCTGTCAGTCTCCTTGCTCAGACCGAACCTAATTACCCCCCAATCCCCCCTTCCCTATTCCATCCTCCCCATCCCATCCTCCCCATCCCATCCTCCCCTTTTTCCTTTCCTCCTCCTCCTCCCCACCCCTCCCTTTTGCCCTTCCTTTTTTGGCCTTTGGGATTTTTCCCACAGGCGTGCTAGTTCCTGGGTAGGGAAAAGGGTACCAGGGTCCATCCCATTCCGTTGAGGTTCTTGGCGGTGGCGTAGTTTGCCGTGGAATCTGGATCGCCTCGGGATGTCCTGATCCCTCTCCGGTGTCCCAGAGGGTGGCTTTGGGTGTCTTTCAGGCAATGGGTGTATCTCTGGAAGCCACCTTTCGGATTCCGGGGTGGTGGCTGAAGGAGGTATGCTTTGTGGCGGATATCCGGCCGCCCTCTCTTTTGTCCACTGAGGTAGCTTGGCAGATGTGAGGTTGCTATCCCAGATTGCTGGTTTACTGGCATGATGGGTAGGGTATGGCATGGGTTCCATGCTGCATCTGCACTACTTGCGGTGCTGAGGTCCTCTTGGGTGCAGAGGGAGATTTCTGGCCCTTTCATTCCTCCTAGGAACTATCCCTCCCCGGTCCCCCCTTTTTTATTCTTTTTTTTATTTTTATTTTCTTTTCTTCTTTCTTTTTTTTTTCTTAAAAACAAAAAGAAAGAAGTAACCTAACCATGGAGTTCCCGATCCATGACCCCGCTACCCCCGGGCCCCTTATTGTTACCGCACCCCGTTCTGACCTCGCCTCGTCTTTTGGCCACTCTTCAGACATTCCTTAGGCCCCTGTACCTCTTGCTGGTGCTGTTTCCTCACCCGCTTCAGGTACTGGGGCTTCCACTGACTCCTTCGATTTGTCTGACCTCCGCTCTCCTTTGACTATGCTTCCGGCTTCTCCCTCTACGGTGCGGCAATTTTTGAATCGCCAGCCCGTCCCATGTCAGACCGACTCTGGTCCCACTTCTAAACGTCAACGACAATCTCCTAATGATGTTACTTCGTTACCCTCCCTTTCTACTCGGAAAAGACCGACACGTCATGCACTCCCTCTCCACACTCAGTTTCAGACCACACAATGGACTAAATTCTTTACATTAAGACAGACTTCTTCTACTGCCTATCTTTCCAACCATAGTATTGGCAAAGCGCTCCTACGCCACGTTGGTAGAGATATTTCCTTTCATGCTCTTAAGAGTGGTACGCGCATCATCACAGTCCAGAATTCTACTCAAGCTCATGATCTTTCTCTTCTTTCACATATCGATACTATTCCTGTCACTATCGAAAAACTTCATTCCCTCAATTCTTGTAGTGGTACTGTTATTCTGCCCCATACCATAGTCCAACAGAATTTCCAGACATGTGGCACTGACATTCTCGAACAGCTGGAACTCCAAGATCTCCCAATTCTCAAGGTAGACACTTATGTTCTTCCTGCCCGCAGGCTAAGACGATACCCTTGCAATGTGGCTCATTTAACTTTTGACAGCCGTGAACTCCCATCCTGTTTATGTAGCAGGACATTGGTTACATGTTCGGAAGGTGATCCCTACACTGCAACAGTGTAGGAATTGCTGGCGATTTGGCCACCCAGCAAAATATTGCAGATCTATAGCCGAATGCCCAGTCTGTGGTGCCGATGACCATTCTAATACGACTTGCAGTCGAACTCCCTCTTGCCTCAGTTGTCATGAGGCTCACCCTTCGTACTCTCGCCATTGCCAAGTCTACTTAAATGAGCGGGAAATTCATTGCCTCAAAGAGGCAGAAGGTCTCCCTTATGCTATGGCAGTTTCTCATCTCTGCCTCCAATGGAGACTGCCCCGTGTTTCTTATTCTCGTGTTTCAAAGCGTCCCCCCACTTCTGGGGTCACATCTTCTGCAGCCTCCTCTGCGGTTGCCAGTCCCATAGTCACTCCTGTATCTAATTCTTTTGCTGTCCTGGGCTCAGATGTCCCTACTTCAACTCCTCAGTCTGTCCTCACTTCTTCGTGTCCTCCCTCACAAATCCCGGTATCGACAAGACCTCGTACAACACCTCCTCCCAATCGTCCCTCTACTTCTCAGAAGCCCAAAAAATCTCCTTTAACCCCTCCTTCTCTTCATCCACCTCCACATTTTACCTTCCCGGTCTCTGTACCTGAGTCTTCCCCTTTCAGTGGCTCTGTTACAAGTATGGAGGTTCATCCTCCTCCTCGTGCTGTGCCTTCCTCCCCTGTCCCCTCCCACGTTTCTTCCTCTTCTGCCACCTCCCAGGTTTCTGCCTCTTCTGTACCCTCCCACACTTCTCCACTTCCCTCCACCCTTTTGCCCCCCCTACCTTGGTACAGTCCATTACAGCTCCGATCTTTACTCAAACTTCTCCTCCTTCCATCTCCAATATTGTCTCCCATACGATGTCTCTGAACTCCGAAACACTTGAAGCAATCTCTGAATATATTGCAGAGACCAAACCATCAGTGGACACTGATCCACCCTCTGTTCCTTCTCTTTCCTCTTCTCCATCTGCGCAACTCCTTTCTTCACAACGCACCGTTCCTTCGCTACTTGAACGTTTTCCTTTGCCACCACATGTAGACTTTTCTAACCCCTCTAGTCCGTAGGTACCCTTACCTGCGGATTTCAGGTATCTTTATCGTTGAAAATCATGGCCTATTTACAGTGGAATATTCGCGTCCTCAGGGGTAATCGTGGTGAGCTTCAGAGGTTGCTCTCCCAGTTTTCCCCTGTTGGTGTTTGCTTACAGGAACCAAAATTACACTCTGCCATTATCTATTCTATCTCAGGCTATAATTTACTGTATTCTTCAGATCCTTTTCCTGATGGGACCTTTAATGAAAGTGCCCTTCTTCTGCGCACTGATATTCCATACCATCAGCTATTTGTTTGTACCGCTGCATTACACAGCAGCCTGTATCCACTTGCATAGGTGGTAAACACTCTGTTCTTTGTATCTCTCTCCTTCTCGGGCATTATCTGTCCCAGATATTGCCTTTCTTGTTTCGTCATTACCGCCACCACTTCTGTTACTTGGCGATTTTAATGACCATCATTTCCTCTGGGGGGGTCTCACTGTGATTCCCGTGGCATTCAGTTAGAAGCTTTTCTTGCTACCCACCCCCTCCATGTTTTAAATATAGGTACTCACATCCATTTTGATCCTCAGACTCATACTCTCTCTTGCATCGATCTCTCAGTCTGCTCTTCCTCCGCCGCATTAGACTTCACCAGATCTGTTCTCCTGGATTTACATAACAGCGATCATTTCCCAATCATTCTTACTTCCCCTTCATATTCACCACCTCTTCGTATCCCACGCTGGCAATTTGATCAGGCAAATTGGAACCTTTACTCACAGCTAACTGTTTTTAGTGAGGTTCCTTCTTCGTCCTCCATTGATGAGCTTTTACACCTCTTCTCGTCCTCCGTTTTAAAGGCAGCTTCTCATTCTATACCCCAAACTTCGGGAAGACATTCTCAGAAATGCGTGCCTTGGTGGTCTCCTGCTTGTGCTCATGAAGTATGTTTGAAATGCGCTGCGTGGGGCAGGTATCGGTACAATAGAACCACGGAGAGACTTCTTGATTTTAAGCAGAAGCGTGCAATCGCTCGCCGTGTCATCCGTGACGCTAAACGCACTTGCTGGTGAGACTGTCTCTCCACCATCACCTCTGCTTCCTCTATGAGTGCAGTCTGGAAAAAAGTACGAAAACTGAGTGGTAAATATTCTCCTGACCCAGCTCCTGTTCTGCGGGTTGCCGGTGTTAATATAGCAAATGCACTAGATGTTGCCAATGAAATTGGCAATCATCTGGTCCGTATTTCTCAGAGGCTCCATCTATGCCCCTCGTTTCTTTCCTCAAAGTCTGGCAGAGAGTTAGCACGTTTGGACTTTTCTTCTCTCAGAGAAGAACAGTATAATGTGCCTTTTACACTTCAGGAACTGGAGGCAACACTCTCAGCTTGTCGATCATCGGCAGCTGGGCCCGACCACATTCATACTCGTATGCTACAACATGTACATCAGTCAGCCCTTGCAGTCTTATTACGCCTTTTCAATCTTATTTAGTCACATCACAGGGAGTTCTTCCACAGCTGTGGAAATCTGCCATTGTTCTCCCTTTCCGCAAACCGGGTACTACGGGACATGAAGCCTCCCACTATCGTCCCATTGCTCTTACCAGTGCAGTTTGCAAAGTGATGGAACGCCTGGTAAATAGACGTTTAGTGTGGTATTTAGAGACACACAACAGTCTCTCCACTTGTCAATATGGCTTTCGTAAAGGCCGTTCTACCATAGACCCCTTCCTACGCTTGGATACATATGTTCATAATGCCTTTGCGTATAACCACTCAGTTATTGCCATATTTTTTGACCTTGAGAAGGCATATGACACAACTTGGAGGTATAATATTTTGGCCCAAGCCCACTCCTTAGGTCTTCGAGGCAATCTACCATCCTTCCTTAAGAACTTTTTAACTGACAGACATTTCCATGTTCAGGTTAATAATGTGCTCTCCCCGGACTTTATCCAAGCTGAAGGTGTCCCCCAGGGATGTGTTCTGAGCACAACACTTTTTCTCCTTACTATAAATGATTTGGCCTCTAGTCTTCCATCCAATATTTGGTCATCACTCTATGTTGATGACTTTGCTATTGCCTGTGCAGGCACTGACTGTCACCTCATTACAGTTTCTCTCCAACATGCGGTCGACCGTGTTTCGAATTAGGCCACCACACGTGGGTTTAAATTTTCCAATATCAAAAGTCACCAAATTACTTTCACTAGACATTCTGTCATCTCCGATCATCCTTTGTACCTCTATGGCACCTGTATCCTTGAACGTGATACAGTCAGGTTTCTAGGCCTCCTCTTTGACCGTAGGTTATCCTGGAAACCTCACATTACCTCTCTGAAGGCAACTTGTCACAGCCGGCTGAACCTTCTTAAAACCCTTGCTCATCTTTCATGGGGAGCTGATCGTCGAACTCTCCTTCGCCTACATTCCGCCCTCATTTTATCGAAACTTGATTATGGTGACCAGATCTATTCAGTGGCCTTTCCTGCTACTCTCTCTAGCCTTAACCCCATTCATCACCAAGGATTACGTTTATGCCTTGGTGCTTTTCGCTCTTCCCCTGTTGAGAACTTCTATGCAGAAGCGAACGTTCCATCCTTATCCGATCGCCGGGATGCCCATTGCCTTCGCTACTATGTATGCTCTCATGATCTCCGCAATCCTTCCATTTATAGAATGGTCACCGATATTAGTAGACATTCTTTATTTGTTCGTCGCCCCTGTTTGCTCCGTCTCTTCTCTCTTCGCCTACATTCGCTCTTTTCTTCTCTTCAATTACCACCTCTCTATGTTCATGTAGCATCTCCCTTTTCCCTACCCCCCTGGGAAGTTCCAGCTGTTCGAGTCTGTTCTTTCTCACTCCCTTGCTTGAAAGCCCAACTGTCTACGGTAGCTTCCCGCTCTCTTTTTCTTGACCACTTCCACTCTCATTCTCATGGCATTGCAGTGTACACAGATGGCTCTAAGTCTTTTGACGGCGTAGGATTCGCAGCAGTGTTTCCGGACAGCGTCGTATGAGGGCATTTACTATCTTCGGCTAGTGTCTTTGCTGCTGAATTGTACCCCATTCTTGCAGCACTTATCCGTATTGCATCTATGCCTGTGTCATCATTTGTGGTTGTCTCAGACTCCCTTAGTGCTTTACAGGCTATACAGAAATTTGATACACCTCACCCCTTAGTCCTCCATATCCAACTTTGGCTACGCCGCATCTCTTCCAAGCATAAAGATATTGTTTTTTGTTGGGTCCCTGGTCATGTTGACATACAGGGCAATGAACAGGCAGACACTGCTGCGCGGTCAGCAGTACATGACCTACCAGTTTCATATAGAGGTGTTCCATTTACAGACTATTTTGCTGCAATAGCTACCAACCTTCACACCCGTTGGCAACAATGTTGGTCTACTCTGCTTGGTAACAAACTTCAGTCTATTAAACCGAGTATAGGTTACTGGCCGTCTTCTTATCACCAGTGTCGAGGTTGGGAGACTACTCTCTCCCGTCTTCACATTGGCCATACTCATCTTACTCATGGTTATCTCATGGAGAGGCGCCCTACTCCTCTCTGTGAGAATTGTCAGGTTCCATTATCAGTTAGCCACATTCTATTAGACTGCCCATTTTATCAACTAGCACGCAGAATATACCTCCAGTGTCGTCTTTGCTCTGCTGCTCTCTCTTTACCTTCCCTTCTTGCTGATGGACCCACCTTTCATCTGGACTCTCTCATTGACTTTTTGACAACAACTGACTTACTTCTCAAACTGATGATACCTTCAGCCCTTTCTTCCTCAATCTCTTGCTACCCTCTACCCCCGCACTATCCCCTGCCCAGCTGTTTTCTGTAACCTACTGATCATCCCTCCCTCCTCCTACCACCCAACACTCTCGCTTCCTTCCCTACCCTGCAGCGCTGCATAGCCCTTGTGGCTTAGTGCTTCTTTTTGATTATAATAATAATAATTTGAAGGTGTATAAATCTGCAGTGGAGAGAAGTTGGGATAGGGGCTGCCTTAGGAAAGGTTGGAGGCAAAGGAGGCTTTGTGAATAAGGGGCTTGGATGTCCAGCTAGTATGTATGAGCATGTTAAATAGGAGTGAAGGGAAATAGTTTTGGGGATTTGATGAGTTGCTTGAATATGAGCGAAGTACATTTTCCAAAGGGATTCAGGAAAACTGATTGGCTGGACTGAGTCCTGGAGGAGGGAAGTACAGTACCTACATTCTAAAGGAGAGGTGGGGATATTTGTAGTTTGAAGGGGCATTTGAACTGTAGTATCTGCTCTCCTCCTTTGGCAAGACAGTGATGGAGTGAATGATGGTGAAAGCATTTCTTCTTTCCCTAGTCACCCTACCTCACTGGGAGATGGCTGGTATGCTAAAAAAAAAAAAAAAATCTTTACTGCATTGGTCTTTTAACAGTATGTACAAGGATTACATGTGATATTACAATTGTTTCAAGGAGTGATACTTCTCAGTACATGGAAATATGTCACATTATTTGACTATATTGTGTTATCTAAGTTAATTATATTACATAATTAAGTTTGAGGAATATCACAAGTCATATAAACATAGTGTACATAATTTCATATACATCATTTCTGTTTGCCTTCCAGACCACCGTAAAACGTATATATACAAGGAAATCTTATGTAATTACAATTATTTCATGGTATAATGTTCTTGAAACATGGAAATAAGTCACATTGTTGAACTGTGATGGGTTATCATGGATTAAATCTGTGTGGTGTGCTTATTGATTGAATTCCACTGTTAGTATCGTGAAATTGTAATAAATTTGGAATGGATATGGCATCTTCCTAGGAGTTCCACAGCCTGTTTGTTGGTAGGGAAGCTGGTGCTGGAACAACAGGTCCTGGTTTCATTGTTTACTTATGCTAGTTAGGCAGTGTTACTCCATGATGTACTGCTTGGACCCACCTAGTCTTATATGTATATTTTTTTTTTCAAAGATATATGGAGGTTGTAGGAGATCCAAGCAGTTGAGCTGAAGTCAAAAATGTTGGCAGGTGGAGTTTTTGAATGCATTAAAAGATTTAAGTAATGCTAAATACTGTAAACCCCAAAAAATTGGAGACCAAATGATGATAGTACATGAGAGATTCCACAGACAGTGACAAACTGATGCAAATTGAGTTGCTGGCCCAGCTTGCTCAGGACTAATGAAAATGGACAGGTCCTAGTTGCAGCCCAGACAACACACACCTGTGATGAAGCAGACTTGGTCTGCTTCACTGATGGTACAACCTGACTGGAAAATCATGCACTGCAGCAGACTTGGTCTGCTAAATTGATAATTCTGTTGGACATCCCCCCATGCAGCCATATTATTTGTTTTTGTCCTAAATCTGTTGCATAAGGGTGCATTACACAGAGGTTTTATTGTCAGTATGAACAAGCATAGGAAATTTAATTATTTTAGAAATGCTTGGAGGAAATATCACCTTTCACCCTACTGTGTAGTGGAAAATTATGCACTGTTTCTGATATAGATACATGTTTGGTACGTAAAGGCGAAAAAATATTTCGGCTATTAATGCATGTAAAGTACATATCTACATACATGTTAGACAAATGACAAAGCCTGGACATGAGATATGTAAGATATAATGAAGCTCAATATTCTTTATATCTTTACGTTTACATAAAAATAATTTTTTAAAATTATTTTATAAGAAAAATTATTTTCCCTTTCTAATAATGTTTTCAAGGAAAATTTTGACTAATATTAAAATGTCAGTGTGATAAAATTAATGTGAGGGGTTTTCTTTTTTTGGCAAAATAACACTAGTAACCAACCATGATTTCATGTGATGTGGCACAAGAGTTAATACCGCTTAGGTATACCCTGTGATTCTGGTACTTGACATAAAGGAAAGCATAAATCCATATATAATCAGTGGTGGCACCAAAGCAGGGCTTGACAGGGAGCTTTTGCCCCCAAAAAGTTGGTCAGCCCCTAAAGGCCCCCAAATAAAAATAGTAATAGCACTAATGTTGTTTCATAATAAGTCTTGTAGTCCCCAACCTTACTAGATAGCCACCCCTGGGCTTCCCAGTGTAAAAATTCTGGCACTGCCCCTGAAAATAATAGCCGTTTTGTGCAATCACTAATGTATGTGTTTCTATATTAGCTGCAATCTGTTTTACTAAAGAGTTATCCACATTACAGTAATTGCAAATATGGCTTCTCACTTCCAATACCCTTTTATAGTTTAAATTTTACATATCACTTTTGCATAAGTAAGTATAGACAAGGCTTTGCTTGAGTGACAGCTAGTGAAGACACAAAGGGTTAGTTTTGTTGACACTTGCAGGATTGCTGAAATGAGAAGTTTTGCTGACTGAATTAATTAATGTGACATATCACATTAATGCTACAACTGAACTTTCTGTAGCATCTTGCTAGTGGAAAGATTAAAACAAAATGCTGTTTTGTTTAGTTCATGATATATTCCTGTATTTTTGTTGAAGATCAAATGTCTCCAGTACCAATATAAGTAATTGTTCCAAAATTTCTTTAACTATGTTAATAATACAGTTTATTATTTGACTTGTATTGTTTAGTGATTGTTGGCTGTGTGTAATATCTCTTGTGTGTTGATGAACTTATCTTAACAGAAGTGCTGATCAGCACTCTGTGTACAGTTAGGACAAGACTTCAAAAGTGTACATTAATCAGTTTTTTTGTTATGCTTGATGTCAACACAGGCTAGCATTACATTACTTAACAGTTGTCGGTATCTCTCTCTTGGCTTCCACTTCGTCACTTTTTAGTTTTGAATTTTTATAATTCTTGACTTCGCATCCTAGTGCTTCTGAAGGAGGGGTGAGAACGTTGCAACCATAGGGTTGGGAATTGTGATGCCATTACACTTCTGGTAAGACAGCGATTGAATGAATGATGGTGAATGTGGCTTTTTTTTGGGGGGGGGGGGGGTCACCTTATCTTACATTTTATTACATCACGATTCAATATAGAGACTGTATATTCATGAATAGTTGCATGTATGCAGGAGAGAGTTGTGAAAAAAAATCTGTGTGTGTTTGTGAATGGCACTCATATTTTCATCAGCTGCTGATGTTAATTTTTTACAAGCATTTCAGTAGACAGGTTTAATGTAATGGATATTCTTAGGTTTTCTTACCTAGATGGTACTCTATATTCAGTCTTTTTCCTTTCTTACTGGCTTCAGTCTTTTTTTCTTTTCTGTCACTAAGATTTATGACTCATCTTTTGCTTTGGGTTAGTAACTATTTCCTGAAGTGTGTTGAGGGCTTTCTACAGCCACCTTCAATCCTTTTCAGTTTGTATTCTAATTATTTCAACATCATCTGCAAATAGTAATATGAAGGAGTTTAGTCCCATTGTCGGGTCATTAATATACACTAGGAATAATATGGAGTTCAGTGCTATAACCATCATCATCCTGATACTTCATCTCTTGTTTTCCATAGATTTTTATTTATCTCTGTTAATATGTTAGGTTCTAAATATTTGTGTGCAGTTACAGCAATACTGCTCATGTTCATGGTGTCCTGCCCTCATATAATTTTCTTAAATTTCCAGTTGTTCTTAGCACTATTTTTTCTATCTACCATTCTGTTTGTTAAAAGAAATGTTTCCCACTGTCCTTTCTACATTGCATTTTATGTACCATAATTTAGAGTACAGTAATGACCCCTTGTTTTCCTGATTGTTGGCACTGAAGTCCCTATCTACTTTATTTTGCACTCATAAATTTGTCACTATTACTGCTCTTCTCATCTTCCAATTAGGACAATTCCAGTGGCTTTAACCTTTCTTTGTAACTTATATTTATTAGTTGTTGACTTTATTTCATGTCTTTTAACTTTATTTTGACTGTATTCACAAAGGTGTTGACACCATACTATAATCACACATTCCACATCTTGTCAAATACGTGTTCTAAAACAAATTCACTATTTTGCAAACCATGTATTAGAAAATATTTCAAAACCAATAAATATAGCATCAGGGTTTCTCACTACACTGTTTCTATGATTTTCATGTAATAACTTTTTGTTATAATTACCCCAAGGTATTTTTCTTTATCTTTTGCTCTTAAAATTTGATCACACAAGCTATAATCATTATTCAGCCTATTTGCAATTGTGCCCATTTCCATTTTGTGGCATTTATTAATATACAGTAAGACCTCAGTGTAACTGGCTCCTAGGCAATGAATTTTAGATATAATGGGCAAAATTTTTGGCAAGAGGACACCATGGTGAGTCCACTGTATGGGGTGTCCAATAGAATCATTAATGTAATGGACCAAGTCCTTTGCATGGCATATTTATCCATATATAGTACCATTGATTCAGCAGACCAGATCCTATACATCGTAGATTTGTCAGAAATGTGCCACATTCAGTAGGCTGCTAGCCAAGCCCACATCAGTTTATTATCTACATTCACTCTTACATACCATCATCACTTGGTCTTTGATTATCCCTGGATTTGTGGTATTTTTTGTTACTTTATTATAATATAAAAGTACTGTACTGTATTTTAAAGTACTGTTAATGTAATGTATATATTACATTAACCACTTATTATAGTTACTATTAACTTTTATTATTTTCAGGTAATTTACTGTACTACAGTAAATCATAGTTTTTCTTAGTACATATCCAGTCATGTCATTGATGCAGTGGACTAAGTCCACTGGATGGGGCATTTGTTCTTGTCTGGAAGCATCATCAATGGAATGGATTTCCTTTTAAGGGGAACACCCCATGCCTTTCCCCATTAGTTCATTATTGTGAGGTTTCACTGTATATTTTGACCTTTTATTTTTTACTTACTGGTATGTTTTCAATTCATCTCAATCCTTAAAAAAAAAAAAGAGCAGTCTTGATTTTCTACTTTACATGATTATTGCATCATCCACATTTTCAAATACATAATTTATTCATTCTAGTAGGTTATTTATATAGTTTACGATGAAAGCATCATGAGGGTGAACTCTGATTCTTGCAAGAGTCCCACTAGTAGTATCATCCCACAAAGGCATTGTATCCTCTGGTCCTCTTGTCACAGATTTGTTTCTTCTAAAGAAATCTTTCAACCCTTGCAGATTTCCAGATTAATGTCTTGAGAATCTATATCAAAAGATGTTTTTTTAATTACATGCAGTCTTTCTACCCATTTCTTGTATAATTTTTGTAACTATTATTAGAAGTTAATAACTGAATTTGCATGAAAAGATTTATCAAAAATCAACCTGCTTATTATTTAGCAGAGATGTTTTATCCACTTTCCTCTAATATTAGATTCTCTTCAGTGTTTTAGAAACTACACTTCCTTGTGAATCAGACTTGTAATTTTAAATACATATTGGTACAATATTTGTTATTTTCCACTGATCTGGCATTTTACATTTTTTTTTTTTTTTTTGTGAAATCTTAAAGTTAATCCAGATTAGATAACTTAATTCTTCTGTACAACTTACAGTAGTACTTTGTATGAACTTGCTTTTCTATTTTTTCTTTGATCTGTTAATAATTTCATAGTATAATCTGCTTATTTTGGTGGACTCTCTTTAATTTATGTTTTGGGTTCATGTCAGCTCATTTATATTTCTGTCATAATTAAAAAACTAATGGTTACTCTTGATTTGTTGCACTTTTCCTTCTCATTAAATTTTTTTTATGAATTTTATTACAGTAGTACTGTAAATTGGTGGTGGTGACTGTTAACATTCCAACTTAGGCACAACATTTTGAAAGACTGACCTTTCCATTCCTTCTTGTCTTAGTCATCATACCCTAGAATTCCTATAGATTAGTTAGGCAAGATTTTCCTTCTTAGAATCTATACTGATTATTTGTAAGTAGTCTTGCCAAGTGTGCATGTGTGTATTTGTATATATACATAAATGTATGTATGCATTTGCACAGGTAGATATATGAAAGATTAGGTAAAGTAAGATAAAATTAGTCATTGCTCTTTGATGTGTCTTTTAATGAGACTGGTTGTGAGGGGTGTCTAAGGAGTATGGTATATAAAGATATAGATAAACAAATTTTTTATATTAACCATGTTTAACCCTTTGAGGGTCGGTCACGTACAAGTATGTCATTGCAGCCAGGCTTGGTCACGTACTTGTACGCCTAAATTCTAGAGCCTTCAAATCTGGTGGAAGAAAGCTGGCAGGCCTACATGTGAAAGAATGGGTCTGTGTGGTCAGTGTGCGCAGTATAAAAAAAATCCTGAAGCACGTTGTGCATAATGAGAATAAAAAAAACTTCGACTGTGTTTTTGGTGTAAAACAGCGACTTTCTAGTGTATTTTCACATGGTATTTATGGTTGTATTCTCGTTTCCTTGGTCTCATTTGATAGAATGGAAGATTATTACAAAATTAGAGATGATTTTGATTGGTTTCACAATGACAAGTACAGTGGACCCCCGCATACCGTCGCCATCACATAACGTACAATCCGCATACCGCTCGCTTTTATCGCAAAAATTTTGCCTCGCATACCGCTCAAAAACCCGCTCACCGCTCTTCATCCGAGACGCGTCCAATGTGCGCCCTTAGCCAGCCTCACATGTGCCGCCGGTGGCATTGTTTACCAGCCAGCCTCCGTGGTAACATCCAAGCATACAATCGGAACATTTCGTATTATTACAGTGTTTTTGGTGATTTTATCTGCAAAATAAGTGACCATGGGCCCCAAGAAAGCTTCTAGTGCCAACCCTACAGCAATAAGGGTGAGAATTACTATAGAGATGAAGAAAAAGATCATTGATAAGTATGAAAGTGGAGTGCGTGTCTCCGAGCTGGCCAGGTTGTATAATAAACCCCAATCAACCATCGCTACTATTGGTGGTACAGCTGCTGCTGCTGCTGTACCACCGTCAGCTGCTGCTGCTGCTGCACCGTCAGCTGCTGCTGCTGCTGTAGCACCGTCAGCTGCTGCTGCTGCTGCACTGTCAGCTGCTGCTGCTGCTGTAGCACTGTCAGCTGCTGCTGCTGTTGTACCACCGTCAGCTGCTGCTGCTGCTGCTGTAGTACCGTCTGGTGCTGCTGTAGTACCGTCTGCTGCTGCTGTAGCATCGTCTGCTGCTGCTGTAGCACTGTCAGCTGCTGCTGCTGCTGTACCACCGTCAGCTGCTGCTGCTGCTGCTGCTGTAGTACCGTCTGCTGCTGCTGTAGTACCGTCTGTTGCTGCTGTAGCATCGTCTGCTGCTGCTGCTGTACCACCGTCAGCTGCTGCTGTAGTACCATCTGCTGCTGCTGTAGCATCGTCTGCTGCTGCTGTAGCACTGTCAGCTGCTGCTGCTGCTGTACCACCGTCAGCTGCTGCTGTAGCATCGTCTGCTGCTGCTGTAGCACTGTCAGCTGCTGCTGCTGCTGCTGCTGTAGCACCATTGTTGGTGTGGCTTATTGAGAATACCAAGAAACAATTAACCCCAGAGGATTTGCCACCCAGGATAACCCAAAAAAGTCAGTGTCATCGAAGACTGTCTAACTTATTTCCATTGGGGTCCTTAATCTTGTCTCCCAGGATGCAACCCACACCAGTCGACTAACACCCAGGTGAACAGGGAAAAATGCCTGGAACTAGTGCTCATATTGGTGAATTTAAAGCTAGCAAAGGTTGGTTTGAGAGATTTAAGAATCATAGTGGCATACACAGTGTGATAAGGCCTGTTCTGGAAGAAAATGCCAAACAGGACCTACAGTACTCAGGAGGAAAAGGCACTCCCAGGACACAGTGTCTCATCAGTCATTGCTGCATCTTCAATAAAGGTAAGTGTCATTTATTCTTCATTTAGTAGAGTAGTACATGCACAATATATATTGTGCATGTACTACTCTACTATTGTGCATGTATCCTTCTCTTTGTGTGTAGGAAAATGTATATTTCATGTGGTAAAATTTTTTTTTTCATACTTTTGGGTGTCTTGCACGGATTAATTTGATTTCCATTATTTCTTATGGGGAAAATTCATTCGCATACCGATCATTTCGCATAACAATGAGCCCTCTTGCACGGATTAAAGTCGCTATGCGGGGGTCCACTGTACCTTGAAATTGAGCTCAAAGTAGCAAAAATGATAGATTTTTGCCAATGTTCAAGAGTAAACAAATCAAGCCATGCATCCAATGCATGTCAAGTGGTGAGTCTAATATTCTTTCACAAGTGCGCTGATATCATTTATACCATTTTTACAATGGTGCAGTAGTATACATAACAGAGAACCTATTTTCTGTGAGAACAAAAATTCAAAATGGAAAGCGAAAGTAATGCAAGAGGGGCCTAGAGACGTGACTAATGAACATATAAAATGTTATTATAGTGTCATGATTGTCTGTCTTGTTTATTCTGAACCCTATTTCGAAATTGGCATCTTTTGAAATTTGTGTGAAATTGCCCAAATTGCCAATTTCTGACGACTTTATTGGATAGTTGAAATCGGTAAATGGGCAGATTCTTGTACTCAATCGATAGAACAAATGGAGCTCTAGGGAAATAGCTATGATTTTAGTCAACTGCAACATTGGAATTGTCCAAAAATAGGGCTCAAAGTGGGTGAAATCGACCACTTTGAGACTGGTAACTTCACGAGAGCATAATTCCGTAAGTTTTCCATCAAATTTCATACTTTTGGTGTCATTATGATCGGAAAAAGATTGTCATTTCATGAGAAAAAATCTTTTTTTTTTTTTTTTGTTTTTTTTTTGAAAAATTTTCAACCCTGAGAACGAGTCTAGGAGAGGGCCTCTCGACCCTCAAAGGGTTAATGTCTCTCACCAAGGTAGGGTGACCCCAAAAAAAGGAAGCACATTAACTATAATTAATTCAACAGTCATCTTGTCAGACATGTGTGGATGTCACAACCTAATGGCCCTCCAGACTACATCATCTCTGTCTAACATGTGTGGATGTCACAACCTAATGGCCCTCCAGACTACATCATCTCTGTCTATCCTTCGGATTGCAGGCACTCTACTTCCCACCTTTGAGACTCAAGTCCTGGACACGTCTCTACATATTTTTGCCCAGTATATTAGTCTTGTGTTGAGAGCTTAATGTTCACTATTTTAAATTCTTATGATTTGTCTGTAAGTGACTCAAGGTAAACTTTGTCTTCTTGTCCTAGCTTTATAATAATTTGTTCACTGGTGAATTATGTACTGAACATTCATTTTACTACTGTATTTTATATTTTGTTTTTAGTCATACTTGTGAGTTCTAGAAAACTGCATGTACATTGTTGTGTGTTACAGCAACAGCAATGTAGCTGTGTGACACAACCTTACAATGATACTGTTCTTGTGTGTTACACCATCACCAGTGTAGCTGTGTGGCAGTCTTTATGATACTGTTCTTGTGTGTTACACCTTCACCAGTGTAGCTGTGTGGCAGTCTTTATGATACTGTTCTTGTGTGTTACACCTTCACCAGTGTAGCTGTGTGACAGTCTTTATGATACTGTTTTTGTGTGTTACACCTTCACCAGTGTAGCTGTGTGACAGTCTTTATGATACTGTTCTTGTGTGTTACACCTTCACCAGTGTAGCTGTGTGGCAGTCTTTATGATACTGTTCTTGTGTGTTACACCATCACCAGTGTAGCTGTGTGGCAGTCTTTATGATACTGTTCTTGTGTGTTACACCATCACCAGTGTAGCTGTGTGGCAGTCTTTATGATACTGTTCTTGTGTGTTACACCATCACCAGTCTAGCTGTGTGGCAGTCTTTATGATACTGTTCTTGTGTGTTACACCATCACCAGTGTAGCTGTGTGGCAGTCTTTATGATACTGTTCTTGTGTGTTACACCATCACCAGTCTAGCTGTGTGGCAGTCTTTATGATACTGTTCTTGTGTGTTACACCATCACCAGTCTAGCTGTGTGGCAGTCTTTATGATACTGTTCTTGTGTGTTACACCATCACTAGTGTAGCTGTGTGACACAACCTCACTATGATACTGTTCTTGTGTGTTACACCATCACTAGTGTAGCTGTATAACATAACCTCACTATGATACTGTTCTTGTGTGTTACACCATCACTAGTGTAGCTGTGTGACATAACCTCACTGATGATACTGTTCTTGTGTGTTGTAGCAGCACAACACTACACATTTGTTTGTTGCACTTGGTCACTTTTACATACTGATACAAGCATGCATTGATCATACAATTTTTTTTTTTTTTTCAGTATTGTCCTATTTTTAAAGTATGAGGCAAGCCTGTGAAAGAATTAGTGTATTTTTTTTAATTAAAGCAAGAGTTGAGCCTCAAATTATCACCATGGCTCTTTGCCTTAACTATATAATAAAAAGAAAATTAATTTAAAATTTTCATATTCTTAAGTATGTATTAGCAAACTGGTGATATTTAATTTAAAATTTCGTATTATAAAGTATTACCAAACTGGTGATATTTTGAGCTCTTCATGGTTATTGAGTTTCATGTATTTTAAGATTTTTTCAGTAGGTTTATAGTCATCTGATTATTAATTTACATTCAACATTCATGTGAGGAAATGCACTTACAATTTCAGCAAGTACAGTATTTATTATTTTGCAGTAACATGAATTATGTTTGAATTTAATTATGTGCAGACAGCTTGTGTGGTAGCAGCTGTGTTGTATTAGTGATGTGATCAAGGTAAGCACCATTTGTATACATTGAGGAAATCGGACAGCTGCACATCCACTTGCATTTCATTTTTTTAACTAAGAAATAATTTTAATCTAATGATACCCTGTTGAACTGCAACATCCTCTTCCCACCTCCAAAAGTCAAGTACAGCTATCTGGTTTTCCTGAATCCCTTCAGAGGTAATATTATTCTTACATTTCAGCAACATGTCCGATCCTATATACTGCTTCTTTCATCACGTCTAGTGAGTGTATAAATGCCGGCTAGATGCTGAAGCCCTTACTTCTCTTTAAAACTGTTTTATTCCCAGAAAAAATTGCTGATAATACCTTACACATTCTTTCATTTGTTCTTCCTTTGCATCTCACAACTGCTATAACCTCTTTCAACTCTATTAAACTGCCTTCTTTGTACTGTTTTTACTTTAACCCTTTGACTGTTTCGGCCGTATATATATGTCTTACGAGCCAGTGTTTCGGATGTATATTTACTCAATAATTCTAGTGGCATCAAATCAAGCAGGAGAAAGCTGGTAGGCCCACATGTGTGCACTGTATAAAAAAAAAATTCTGCAGCACGCAGTGCATAATGAAAAAAAAAAAACTCCGACCGTGTTTTTGGATTAAAACGCTGACTTTGAGGTGTGTTTTCATATAGTATGTATGGTTGTATTCTCGTTTTCTTGGTCTCATTTGATAGAATTGGAAATATATTACAGAAATAGAGATGATTTTGATTAGTTTCATTATGAAAACCACCTTGAAATTGCGCTCAAAGTAGTGGAAATGTTTTAATTTTACCAATGTTCTAGAGTAAGCAAATCACACCACACATCCAATACACGTCAACTGGGGAGTCTAATATTCTTTCACTAGTGCACTGATATTATTTATACCATTTTTACAATAATGCAGTAGTCTGCATAACAGTAAATCTATTTTTTTTGTGTGAATAAAAAATCAAAATAGAAAGCAAGAGTAATATAAGAGGGACCTGGAGACATGACTAATGAACAGAGAATATGTTATCTTAGTGGCAAGAATGTCTGCATTGTTTATTCTGGACCCTGTTTTGAAATTGGCATCTTTTTTAACTTGCGTGAAATTGGCCAAATTGCCAATTTCTGACCACTTTGTTGGGTAGTTGAAATCAGTAAAAGGGCGGTTTCTTGTACTCAATTGATAGAAAAAATGGAGTTCTAAAAAAATAGCTATGAGTTTGGTCGACTGGCGCAATGGAATTGGCCGAAAACAGGGCTCTAAGTCGACGAAATTGCTGATGCGTATACGTATATCGCCGAGATCGCTAACTTCACGGGAGCGTAATTCCGTAAGTTTACGATCAAATTTTGTACTTTTGGTGTCATTAGCATTGGGAAAAGATTCTCTATCAATTCATAAGATTTTTTTTTTTTTTTTTCCAAAAATTTTGTGACAGAATGACAGCTTCAGAAATGGGCTTGCGACAGTCAAAGGGTTAAAAAGCCCTCTTGTGCCACCTTCCACTAGTCATTTATCTGCTTTTCTGTGCCTGCCCTCTTGTAACCTTAAACCTGTACTGCAGGCTGACTGCTTTTTTAAAATCTGCACCACACTTTTCTAGATGCTTTTTCTTACACTAGCCACTCTTTCTTGCAACTCTTGCTTATATCTGTTATTAAGAATCCTGTTCTTTTGTTCACTGACTTCACAGTTTTTTTTTTTATCTACTGATTCAATTTACATTTTCTACCATCCTCCTGCAGTTCTTCTAAATACAGGTAGATGGCAAAGTCTGGCTCCCCATCTTTTATTCTCCAGCACACAGTCCAGCAGACTGCTCTCATTGTACTCTTCATCATACCTTGTATACTTTTTTTTTTAAATTGTATTGCATATTGTACTCTCTCTAAGCATACAGTACTTCGTTTACAGATCTACCCATTATTATTTACACTTGGTACTATAAAGTTGCCTGGAACAGTTATTCTCTTGGCTTAAAATTTCTTCAGCATTATTACCTGACTCCCAGAATCAGTCTATCTTTGCACTGTTCTTGCCTCAAGGGGCAAAAACACCAAGTGTTGCCCACTTTTGCATCTGGCTTTTATTCTGAACTACAGTGTTATTGAATTTAAACATTTATAACTTTTTCCTTTTCTAAATGCTCATTCAGCAATATCCCTCAAGTTTAGTGCTTATTCTCTTACATATACTTGACCTAATTTATTTAACTCTTTCCCATTTAAACTTTGATTATTTTTCCAGTTTCTTTCACTCATTGCTTGGACATTCAGCTTCTTTCCATTCATAACAACAATAAGTCTTTTAATAACATTTACACACATTCAAACAGCCAAATTTTAGAGCACCTTTACATTTTCTTTTGGCAGTTATGTCTAGGAAAGGAAGCGAGCAAACTCTTGATGCAAGCATTTTAGTCACCTTTTTAACACTGAAAGCTATGGAAAAATTATTCTAACTCAGCAGAATTGGAAAGGGAACATTAGAAAATTAAGAAATATTAAAAAAAAAAAAAAAAAAAAAAACGCACAGGAAGGCGAAGATAAATGTATAATGCATGTAAGTAAAAGCTGAAACCTATAATTGAATTACCAATTAACATTTTCAAAAGACAAGGGGAAAATTGTTCTTTCTTTCATTTTATTGCACTGTGTTGGATTTTCAAAAACACTGAATAATTACTTAATTTTTTTTTATGGTACAGTTGTCCCTACAGTCCTGGAAAAGTACATTCCTTGAGTGCCACATAACTTTAAACAGTGAATAATACTTTATTTTTAGATATGAGTTTATTTTATTTCAGAAAGCATAGCTCTGCAATATATCATTAATATTAACATTTATAAAAAAAAAAAAAGAATTACCAGATTAGAGAGAGAGAGAGAGACTTGGATCTTTCTTCTTTCAACAAACCGGCTGTATCCCACTGAAGCAGGGTGGCTCAAAAAAAAAAGCAAACATTTCTCTTTTCAACTTTAGCAATGTATACAGGATAAGGGGTTACTAGCCCCTTGCTCCTGGCATTTTAGTTGCCTCTTACGACACACATGGCTTACGGAGGAAGAATTGTGTTCCACTTCCCCATGGAGAAGAGATTTGGATATGGGAAAATAATGAGTCAGAAAAATTTTGGATAATTGAATCTATTTGCTGGTTGTCCATCAGTAAAGATTGAATAATTGAATCTATTTACTGGTTCCTCATCAACAAAATATTGGATAATTGAAACTCATACATGTGGAAATTTGGAAATTGGTAGGGATGACTACATGTTTTTACATTCCTTTTCCATACTGTCTTCTCAGGTGTTCTCTACAAAAAAGATTAGGGGATTCTGTTAAATGTCAAGTAAGCGATCAGTTGATAAGTGATGATCTGCTGTTCTGTAGGCTTCTTTGGTGATTGTCTTTTACAAATATTGGCTGTTGCTGAAACATTCACAACTAATAATCTTAAATTGTTGTTGATTGTTGCAAAGTTTTATAGCATTACATATATCTTATAGATTATTAGTGGAGTTTTATAAGTTAATTTAAGACTGTTGAGTAATGATTCAGTATTAGGTTCAAATTGAAGTAGTGCATTTGAAGAACCAGTCATCAGCAATTTCTCATTGTTGACTTGACAATACATAAGTGTAACTTAATAAATAGTGATATTTGAATGATGTACCATGAATGTAGCAATACACAGTTGACATCAGAACTCCCAGAAACTTTGATAACTTGCAGTACCTGAATTTATTCAAATAACAGGAAATTAAATATTCTTTTAATAAAATGAGATATGGTTTATAGGTAACTATCTATTTATGAGTTTGTGGGGGATGAGCTCTAACTCTTGGTCCCACTTTTAATCTTGGACTAACTTGATTTAAGACTTGTTATATCTATTCTTGAACCACTGTGGAGTCAGTTTCCACTGTGTCATTGTATTGTTATAATTGTATGTTATGCCAGTGATCATGCCATATATGTGTGCCTCTGTCATCTGCAGATCATATTGGTGCAAGTTTGCAAAATTATCCAAATTCAGATAGATCTGAAGTACTGTATAAGTAGCAATAGTTTGTTTGAACTTGGTTAAAAGCTTTGAGAATAATATGTAAGTTTGGGCTTAAGGGGTCATGGTCAAACAGTTTTGGCCTTGATTTAAGTTAGTTTAAATCACCACTTTACTTTTGATGACAAATTCAGTATATCTCTGATTATTTATGATTTGCTTTAAATATTTTTAATAGAGATTACTTATATGCCTGTATAATTGAGGCAAAACCTTGAAATTAGTTCATATGCAATACAATTACGTAGCTCATATACACTTTGGCATAAATAAATTTATATTAAAACATACAAATATATTAGTGAGTTGAAATACAAGTATACACTAATTGTAATAATGTTGGTAAAATTACCAACAATATGTAACAGGACACAAGTGTAACTAATGTGACATTTTATTGTGGAGAGCAAAATGTTGCCACAACAAAATGTCACATTAGTTGCACTTGTGTCCTTTTACCTAACAAGTACACTAGTTTGTTGAATGAAATTGTGTTGCTGCTTGCCAGTATGTCTTATATAACAGATGCATCAGTGTGTATTTTCTTTATTATTTAGGCTGGATAAAGAGTGCCATTTTAATTTCTGCCAAGTACTGTAATTTATCTATTTTAAGCAATGTTATAGTATAGAAGAGTAGCTAAGTACTGTGTAATTAGGTAGTACAGAAAGAGTAGCCAAGTGTACATTTAACTCAGTAGTTCTGATGAATGAGTGAGTAGATGTAATTGATGTTGTATGATCGGTGATGAAGTAGTTTTTAGCTAAGTATATATGTTAGAAAGAAATAAAGATAGTAGCCTAGTATACATGTAACAGGCTAGTGTAGAAGAATATCCAGGTAATTCAGTAGTTGAGGTTACTGAGTTAATAGATGAAATTGTTTAGCCTTTCCCTATGTTCTCACCACAATGCCAAAGTTGTGTACTTGATGTCTTGTAGCATTCTGCTAAGGCTGTAGTTATAAGTTTGTCACCTTAGTGTGCCACAAGGACGGGAGGGAGGTCGCCCTCTGTTTTAAGTACGTTAACCTGCTCATATATCTCATTCTCTCATTTTAAGTATATGAACATTTTTTTATGTACAGTGGACCCCCGCATAACGATTACCTCCGAATGCGACCAATTATGTAAGTGTATTTATGTAAGTGTGTTTGTACGTGTATGTTTGGGGGTCTGAAATGGACTAATCTACTTCACAATATTCCTTATGGGAACAAATTCGGTCAGTACTGGCACCTGAACATACTTCCGGAGTGAAAAAATATCGTTAACCGGGGGTCCACTGTATTAGTATTAATTTTTTTATTGATATAAGTTCAGTGTCTATTTTTTTTGTTCCATAATATTTTATGTCATACTTTTTATGAAAGTATTGAGTTGCCAGTCTATCAGTACAATTTTTTCTATTAAAAAAAAAAAATGCTTTCAGTCATCACTACTAGTGTTTGATTTAATTGCTAAGTGTTCATTTTGGAATCCCTGAATCTCAATCAGAAATGTAATAATCAAAATTCTTCAAGGGCCTAGCAGTATTTATACCTTAATTTATAGATAGTATTCAACAAATTCCTATAAATATTTCATTCCCCACTTCAGGAAAACAGATGTTTGCCTTGTATGCCAAAGCTTTTAAATATAGTTCATTATGTACATATGTTCTTTTGAGTGTCCAACTTTCTTATTTATTAATTACTTTGTATTACTTAGTATTGCAACTTGTGTTAGAATGTGCATGGCTGTCAGTAATCTACAAATGAGTGTTTGATGTATTGGCACTGTATTTGTTGTTATGTACCATTTATGATAGAAAATGCAATCCAAAAGTTCACTAAAATATTTAGGCTGGAGATTGCCGAACTAAATGATTATACTAACAGACATTATTAGTTTCTAAAATTTGCTTTATTTTGGCAAAGTTTGACTAGCTATCCAGCAGTGAGGCATTTTTAGTAGGATATAGATAATATATTCTGTGCATACAGTACCAATTAAAATTAAATTTTTAAATATATTTATTAAATGTGTGTTTGTAGTTTGGCTTGCACATGATATCTGCCAAGATGTGCAAGAGTGGTGCTTAGACCTTTATTTGCCACTTTAATCATTCCACAGGTGAAGCTGGTGTGTTGTGCTCAAGTTTACGTAAATAGTAATACCTGTTGAGTATAAATTTTGCTCTTCGGATCTAGATCATTACCAGTATTAATTATAAATTGGTACATAGGAGTGGCTCAAACTATGACATCTTAAATGTTATAGTCTTTATTAGGTAGCTCATCCTGTAACAGATGCATCAGTGAATTTCAGTGTCATATGCCGTCCAGTAGTGCCATTGCTATGATGTTCAGACTTGTAGGAACATTCAGTTGCCTCCTTTGTCTTGCAATTTACAAAGGTGTGTCTTAAATATTATTATTTTAGACACAGGATATCACCTCATGTTGAGCTATTGGTATGTCTGAGAAAGACTAAGGTGATTTTAATTATTTTATTATTAATTATATACTTATTTATTTATTATTATTATTATTGTTATTATTATTACTACAAGAGCATTAATAAGCTACATTTCATTTTTAAGAAAAGTGACACTTAAACACCTGTTAGTTTTATTGATATACGTAGTTAATTGCACATGCTGTCCTGGGCTAAATATTTCCAACACTTGACTGGCACTATAAGAACTTTGTGAAAAGGTTTCATTTGAACTCAGTATGGAACTATACAGTAATACTAGCTATAGGAGCATAATTCTGTATTTAAGGCAGAAGACAGGTACAGGCTTTATACATAATGTAGTTCTGTTTTCTTTTGTCACAGTACATATATGCATGCAGTGTATTTACAGTATTATTCCCATGGTAACTGATATGAAATATGAAAAAAATTAGATCTAGAGTAAGTTTTTATAAATATTACACATACAGTAATGAGTTCTGTATAGTTTAGTAATTAATAACCTTATAAATTTATGCAAAAACTTAGCTTTTTGACATTTCATAGTATCCTTGAGTCGGCATCATCATCATCATATGGTTCTTATGTGATTATGTATAAATGTTACGACAGTTGTGATGTAGCATACCAGGGAGGCCTTGTATGTCTCCAGTGCCTCTAGAGTGACTGAATTTATGCAACCATTGTGTTGGTGATGCAATCAGTTTATTAGTGTACAATTATTTTTATTGGGAAAAGGAGTTAGGCGAACATTTCTTAAGCATAGTAATATGTCAAGGAAGATTTAATATGTAAATAATCACTGCTGACCTGATTCACGAAATCGTAAAGACATGATTGCAAACAAACCATTCCATGGGCAGGGATTAAACTCATGGTAAGTGAGTCGTAAAACTCCAGGCCATTGTGTAAGCCACTGGGCCAGATGGCTACAATAAGATTCATCCAACTAGGCCTGTGCTAACACCTCTATGGTGTATATATATACCTAGTTGGATGAATCTTATTGTAGGCAGCTGGCCTAGTCGCTCACGTGCTTTACGACTCACTTTCCATGAGTTCAATCCCTGCCGTGGTATGGTTTATCACTGCTGAATCCCTGCTGTGGTATGGTTTATCACTGCTGAATCCCTGCCGTGGTATGGTTTATCACTGCTGAATCCCTGCTGTGGTATGGTTTATCACTGCTGAATCCCTGCTGTGGTATGGTTTATCACTGCTGAATCCCTGCTGTGGTATGGTTTATCACTGCTGAATCCCTGCTGTGGTATGGTTTATCACTGCTGAATCCCTGCTGTGGTATGGTTTATCACTGCTGAATCCCTGCTGTGGTATGGTTTATCACTGGCTGTTCTTTTAAGCCGAGGTGGACAGGTCCCAGAGAGAGAGTGATAAACTAAGTACTACTGACATAACATTGTCTTAAGCTATGCCTACATAGAAACCCAAGCTAGATCAGCAATTACTTGGTTTGTGGTAACCAGTTTTTATTTTAAATGAAATTCCATCTCAAACACTGCTGGGCAATTGCCACTGAATTTTCAGTTTATGGAGACATGTTTATGACCCAACATCATTATTGCTTGGTATCATTTTTTGGTAATCTTTGGTCATTGTACCTTAAGTCTGAAACTAAATCAAGCTGTCAGCTTTAGCTCTTTACCTAAATCATAACTTTTTTAATAATATTGTTTAAAGAGGGCCCCTGTGCTATGCTAGAAATTTTGAATGAAGCTACTTTTAGGAATTATGCATACTGTATGTATGTGTAGTACAAGATTATTCTGGAAGAAAATGTTGTCTACAATATACAGGGAGCAGCAAGAGAAAAGTGCACCTGGATTCAAAGCTGTGAAAGAGTGTTTCAGCCTGCTTCTCCACAATAATGCTTTTTTATCACTCAGAAAATCTCTGTGCTTTAATAGGTTAAGGCAGTAGCACATAACCTGTTATATAGAGGTCTAACCCCACAGCATGGATGACTGAGGCTTTCTTCATTGAGTGGTTCAAGTATTATTTTAATTGCGAAGTGATAATTATCATAGTTATCCTTAACTCTTGGAGGATATGGGGCCAGGTGTGAAGATTGTCTTTTTACTGCCAAATATAACATCCTTGATACAACCATTGGATCAAGGAGCTATTAAATTTGGGCCAACATTGTGGATGCACTGCCCTATGCCTGAAATGCATGGGATCATGCGCTGAAATCAATGATAAATGCAAGCTGGAGAAAAATATGGCTTACTTTGATGCAACCATCAACTGATGATTCTGCATTAATATCAACATAAGATCCCCAACTTTCAACATCAAATCACTCAGGACAACTGGTAGGGCCACACCCACCCTCTCACTCATTTTCGGATATTAAGCACACCCAACCGGACTTGAAAGAAAGTAACAAACGCATTATTAACATAACCTTTTTAGCTACATATACTCATCCTTATCACTGACCCGTACTCGAGTTTAATTATTTCACAGAGCATCATCAACAGTGTTAGGTAAGAAAAATTATTTTTCAAAGCATTGTGACATTACCATATTTGTTTAGCTTTTTTGGAGGTAAAGGAGCACAACTCGGTTTTTTCTTCTTCTTCGTTCCACTAGTCACAGAAATCGTTGGCAGTGCAAATTTTAGGAACATACCATGTGACTTATAGTCATCCACTGTATATGCTTGTAATATAATAAATATGTTTTGGAAAGTGTGATTCATCTCACTTGTTGCATAAATGTGTATTTTAACAAGATACTGATCCCCTCTCCACCTAGCTGTTTATAGCCCCAGCCCCATTTTCTGCCCCGCAGCACTGCATGACCCTTGTTGGTTTAGCACTTTATTTGATTATAATAATAATTAATGAGATACACATCAACATACCTTGCATCCTACCTTGGTTAACAGAGGGCAGTGTTAAGACAGTTTTCACAGTGTAGACTAATATGAATTGTAAAGTACTCCTGTAGTGTAAAGGCTGGAGTCTTATTTTTGTGATGTGATGCAGCTCAGGGTTTGCACAGTGTTGTGCTTTCATACAAAAATGCCAAGGGTATAGTGAAAATATTAAATCTAGCTCAGGTTTTCAATTGTAGCTCATTTGCACCAATATCAAGATCTTGAGGGAGACAATAAGTCATTTTAGCTTTTTATGAGGCACTGGAGGAAAAAGTATGATGAATAATATGAAGTGTGTGATCAAGCTGGGCAACACTTAAAGGGAAAGAAAGTAGTAAATTGTTTTATGTTGATGGTTCTGTGTCACTGCCAATGAAATCAGTCGTTTGCATTGGAGTTCATGTGCTTCTTCAGCATACAAACTCTGCAGTTGATGTTGGGCTGCATGTGATTCAGCATCATTTGCAGAGTATGTACATATAGCAGATGTGATTCAGGCATATTTCCTCATATTAAACAAGATTCATGGTACTATGCCAGATAGTGCCCTATGATACATATCAAAGCAGGTCAAGAAATAGTTGCAAGAGAGCAATATTATTGTTATCCAGTGGCTAGGGAACATCCCTGACCTGAATTGCTTAAAAAATTGTTGGAATGTAATGAAAGAAAATTTCATTCCAAAAACATATTGTCAGTAGCCAACATCATTTGCAGAGCTCAATGTAAATTGCAAAATGTAGTATGAATGAAGTATACTTTCTGGTATTTTTATATTTGTTGAGTTGAGCACGTCACTGTTAACAATATAAACTGGGTTGGTTCAAATGCTATGGGTCATCTTGATCAAAAGTTCATTACTACATTGCACTTCATATTGATATTTATATCTACATTATAATTTGGGATGTTACTGGTTATGATTCTCTATTAATTAAAACTTGTATTTTTTGTAAAATTATGCTTTATTTCATGAGAAATCATAAAGATTTTGGGGAATGGAAAGTAAACAGGTCTGATCCAAGGAAAGGGAGGGTAGCTCCAACTTCTTGAATCAAGAGCTTTTCAAGATCAAGGCAATCAAAGGGACTTTCATTTCAAACAGAAGGATTCCATGGTGATGATATCACATGAAATACATACTAAAGGTGGTGATGTACACTTAGTTCACCAGAAAGTTATCACTGGGGAGCTAACACATTTAGTCTCACTTTAGCTAGGCTGTATTTAAGACATCGCTACCTGTGCATATATGACAACATCTCCATACTGTTTACAACATTGATTTTGTTGGTTTGAAAAATAAATGATGAAGTGATTATTGTTGATTATAAAATTTATTTTATGAAACAGGGATAGCTGTGTAATAAAAAATGTGGAATTTTTAAGGTAAATTTTTTAAAGATTACACCTACCATCCGACTTACGACCGAGTTCGGTTCCAAGAAACCGGTCGTAAGTCGAAATGGTCGCAAGTCGAACTTTACTACTGAATATCAACAAAACATTTTTGTAATGACTTTATTTTATTGTTTTATTTTGGTATTTCATGTTTTACTTTACTTTTTATGTTGTTAGTACTGTATTTTATACTGTAAGGTTTAGGATAAATGCTGTGTACAACACAAATAGTTGTTTATTTCCCAGAAATTTGGCATAAAAAACACGGTCATAAGTCGAGTGGTTGTAAGTCGAGCAGGTCGTAAGTCGGATGGTAGGTGTATTTACTTTTAGGATAATACAACACATCTTCATCACTACTGTAAAAGATTGCATGTATTTTATAATGTTAATAAAAACAGTGAGTTATGTACAGTAGGACCCCTGTATCCATGGGGGGATACATACCAAGGACCTGCTGTGGATACCAAAAATGCAGATAGCAGATAACCCTATATACAGTGGACCCCCGCATACCGTTGGCATCACATAACGATTAATCCGCATACCACTTGCTTTAATCGCAAAAATTTTGCCTCGCATACCGCTTAAAAACCCGCTCACCGCTCTTCGTCCGAGACGCGTCCAATGTGCGCCTTAGCCAGCCTCACATGTTCCGCCGGTGGCATTGTTTACCAGCCAGCCTCCGCGGTAGCATCCAAGCATACAATCATAACATTTCGTATTATTACAGTGTTTTTGGTGATTTTATCTGGAAAATAAGTGACCATGGGCCCCAAGAAAGCTTCTAGTGCCAACCCTACAGCAATAAGGGTGAGAATTACTATAGAGATGAAGAAAAAGATCATTGATAAGTATGAAAGTGGAGTGCGTGTCTCCGAGCTGGCCAGGTTGTATAAACCCCAATCAACCATCGCTACTATTGGTGGTACAGCTGCTGCTGCTGCACTGTCAGCTGCTGCTGCTGCTGTAGCATCGTCTGCTGCTGCTGTAGCATCGTCTGCTGCTGCTGTAGCATCGTCCGCTGCTGCTATAGCATCGTCTGCTGCTGCTGTAGCACTGTTGTTGGTGTGGCTTATTGAGAATATACCAAGAAACAATTAACCCCAGAGGATTTGCCACCCAGGATAACCCAAAAAAGTCAGTGTCATCGAAGACTGTCTAACTTATTTCCATTGGGGTCCTTAATCTTGTCTCCCAAGATGCAACCCACACCAGTCGACTAACACCCAGGTGAACAGGGAAAAATGCCTGGAACTAGTGCTCATATTGGTGAATTTAAAGCCAGCAAAGGTTGGTTTGAGAGATTTAAGAATCGTAGTGACATACACAGTGTGATAAGGCCTGTTCTGGAAGAAAATGCCAAACAGGACTTACAGTACTCAGGAGGAAAAGGCACTCCCAGGACACAGTGTCTCATCAGTCATTGCTGCATCTTCAATAAAGGTAAGTGTCATTTATTCTTCATTTAGTAGACTAGTACATGCACAATATATACTGTGCATGTACTACTCTACTATTGTGCATGTATCCTTCTCTTTGTGTGTAGGAAAATGTATATTTCACGTGGTAAAAATTTTTTTTTCATACTTTTGGGTGTCTTGCACGGATTAATTTGATTTCCATTATTTCTTATGGGGAAAATTCATTCGCATACCGATTATTTCGCATACCAATGAGCCCTCTTGCACGGATTAAAATCGCTATGCGGGGGTCCACTGTATAAGTCATTTTTCATTTACATACATACCTATTATAAAGTTTAATTGATAAATTATACACAGTAAGTGGAGAATTATCACTTTTTTCACTGATGGAAAGCACTTCATGGCTTCTCTTAAGCTTTGATGAACTTCCACCCTCACTACTTTTACACTTTAAGACCATTATTAAGCAAAATTAAGGGTTATTTTTGGGCCATGGCAAACCGTGGAAAACCAAAACCTTGCATACAGGACCTGCAGATATTGGGGTTTCACTGTACTAGCTTCATCGTTGACCTTGTACTAGGCATGATTGTTGGTGCAATGAAACCAAAAATTATTTGTAGAAAAACCTTAATTAGGAATTTAACCTAGTAAATTTTTTTATGAAATTTTAAAATTTACCCTGAAAATTCTGCATTAACTTTGTTCGCCCCAAAAACCTGCAATGAAAATTTTTTTTCTTCTCCCAAATTTCTTGCAAAAAATTTGGTATGTTTGGGGGAAAAAATTTTTTTTTTTTTTAAATAAAAATTTTTTTTCCCGGACAACACGGATTAAAAACAGAAACTGGTAAAAGTGGGGTTTGACTATAAAATTCCTGTGGTTTAAAGAGCAATAACGTGGCTCCTGTGTGGTCCCTTCCCTTAAAGTTTGTTTCAAATTAAAATTTTAAATCCTTTTCGTATTTAGTTTTTGAGCATAAAAAAAAACTTTTTGTCTCAAGGAAGTGAAAGTATTAGTAAATTAATTTAGCCATGTGACTTACAAAAAAATGTCAACTTGTAGTGATGAGTGAGAGGTTTCCTCGATCTGATTAAGTGTTTTGAGTACATAAAAAACCTGAATTTTAAGAATAATGGTTGAAAGTTATTTGCATTTTTGGGGGGGGGGGGGGGGGGGGGGGAAGGGGGAGGTTGATTGGTCCTTGTTTTGGGAGTGATTTTTTTTTTAATGTATACATAATCTTATATTTTAAAAGAAACGTCAATATATATCACCAGTGTAAATGGGGGAAATTTTTGTACAGTGTCCTGAATTCTCTATTTGTATTGTTCGTTTTTACTTTAAAATATGTCTTTTTCCCCAAATTAATTTGTACAGGTTTTATGCTTGATTTATAACAAACCAAAATTTTTTCCCCATATCATTATACTGAAAAAGCTTTTACTTTAAAATAATTATATATTTCTTGTATAAAAAATGCTGTACAAGGTTATCAATTTAATTATGCTTAAGTTGTGTGAGGTGAAAACTTTTTGTGTTATGATAAAAAGGCAGAAAGTCATTCAGTATTGGACCAGATGTTGCCACCTAGGCCCCGAAGCACGTGCACTGCTCAATGCCATGTTTTTTATTTCCCATTCATATGTAATAATTTAAAAATAAATAATTTAGACTTGGTCTTTGAATATAAATGAAAATTTGTTTTTTTCCCCTTGTAATGCATGAGTGAAAAAAAATTAAAATTTGCTTTGGGAGTGTCCTCTTCAGACCAGAGCTCTTGATTGAGGAATTTTAGCCCTGTTGGTTCCCCTTTCCCTCAGCCCAAAACCCTTTTTTCCTCCATTCCCCCCTCCTACCCCATCTTCCTCATCTCCTTTTCCCCTTTCCTCTTTCTCCCCCCATCCCCCCCTTTTCCCCCTCTTTTGGCCTGTGGGATTCTTCCACAGGCCACGGTTACTAGGGGGGGGGGAAGGGTCCCGGGTTTCCACCCCATTCCATTGAGGTTTTGGTGGTGGGTAGTTTGCCGTGGAATCGGATGTCTGGGGATGCCCCGATCCCTCCCCGGTCCCCCAGGGGGTGGTTTTGGGGTTCTTTCGGGCGGGGTTTGTATCTTGGGAGGCCACCTTTCGGATTCGGGGTGGGGGCAAAGGGGGTTGTTTGTGGTGGTTCCCGGGCCCACCCTCTCTTTTTGTCACCGAGGAGCTCGGCAGATGTGGGTTTGCTATCCTGGATTTGGTTTACTGGCAAAAAGGGTAGGGTTGGACGGGGTTTCCTTGCGGGCACTGCTTGCTTGCGGTTTTTGAGGTCAATTGGGCGCGGAGGGAGTTTTCCAACCCTTTCTTTCCCCTGGGAAAACTTTTCTCCCCTTTCCCCCATTTTTTTTTCTTTTTTTTTTTTCTTTTTTCTTTTTTTTCTTTAAAAAAAAAGAAGAAGCAACCTAACCATGGAAGCCCGGGGTTCATAAACCCTGCTACCCTGGGCCCCTTATGGTCCCCGCCCCTGTTCTGACCCTGCCTTGTTTTTTGACCACTCTTCGGACACTTCTAATGCTTCTGTCTCTGTGGTGTTGTTTCATCACCGTTCGGTACTGGGGTTTTAAACGGACCCCTTCGTTTGTCTGACCCCCGTTCGGGCCTTCCTTTACGGTGCGGAAATTTTTTAAAATCCCCGTCCCGCCCACTTAAACCCGCTTGGTTCCACTCTAAAATGCCCCGCAATTCCCTGATGTACTTTTTTCCTTCTCGCCTCAGAAACGCCCAAAACCCATCAGCCCCCCTTTCCCGATAGTTTTAAACCGACAATGGTTTTAAATTCTTTTTTAGCCCCACTTCTTTTCTGCCTCTCTTTCCAACCTGTACAGTGGCCCCCCCGCTTAACGATCACCTCCCAATGTGACCAATTTGTAAGTGTATTTTGTAAGTGCGTTTGTCGGTTGTTTGGGGGTCTAAAGGGACAATCTACTTACAATATCCTTAGGGGGAAAATTCGGTCGTACTGGCCCCTGAACTAATTTCTGGAATGAAAAATATCTTTAACCCGGGGGTCCACTGTATTGGCAAGGGACTCCCCCCCATGTTGGTAGGATTTTTCCTTCACGCTCTAGGGGTTTTTACACACATCATTATGTCCGAATCCTCTTCAAGGGGGGCTCCTTGGCGGGTGAAGAGGCTTTTGGTTTGAGGAATTAGACCTATCGGTCTTTTCCCCAAACCCAAAAAAAACCAAATTCCCCCCCAATCTCCCCCCCCCTATCCTCCCCCCCTTCCCCCCCTTTTTTTTTCCCTCCCCCTCCTCCCCCTCCCCCCTTTTGCCCTTCCTTTTTTGTTTTTTGGGATTTCCCCCAAGGCACGCTGTTTAGGTGGAAAAAGGGAAACCCCCGGGGGGCGACCCCTTCCCTTGAGGTTTCTTGGCGGGGGGTGTTTGCCGGGGAAATCTGGATTGCCTAGGGATGCCCCGATCCTCTCCGGTATCCCGGAAAGTAGTTTGGGTGTCTTTGGGGAGGGGTATCTCGGGAAAGCCCCTTTTGGGGTTCGGGGGTGGGGCTGAAGGAGGTATGCTTTGTGGCGGATTCGGCCCGCCCTCTCTTTTGTCCCCGAGGTAGTCGGCGATTTTTAGGTTGCTTCCCAGATTGTGGTTTACGGGCATGAAGGGTGGGGTTTGGGCAGGGGTTTCCATGCGCATCTGCGCTACTAGCGGGTGGAGTCCTCTTGGGCGCGGGGGGAGATTTGGGGCCCTTTCTTTCCTCCTGGGAAAACTACCCCTCCCGGCCCCCCTTTTTTTTTCTTTTTTTTTTTTTTTTTTTCTTTCTTTTCTTTTTTTTTCTAAAAACAAAAAAAAAGGGAAAAACCAAACCCAGGCAGCCCAGTCCATAAACCCTGGTCCCCGGGGCCCCCTTTTGATCCCGCACCCGTTTGACCCCCCTCGTTTTTGGACCACTCTTCAGACATTCCTATGCCTTTACCTTTTGCCGGTGCGTTTTCACCTGCTTGGTTGGGCCTCGACTGCTCCTTCGATTTACAGCCTTCGCTCTCTTGACTAGTTCCGGCTTCCCCCTCTCGGTGCGGGCAATTTTCAAATCGCCGACCCTTTTCCACGTCGGACCAATCGGGTCCCGCCTAAACGTAAACGAAAATTACTGCTGATGTTTTTCCCCACTTCACCTTCCGTTCTTCTCAGAAAAGATCGCCCGCCCTTTCACTACCTTCCCGTCAGTTTGATGAACAGGGAAAAATTCTTACTTACGCCCAACTTCCTCTATCCCTATCTTTTTGACCTTTGTTTTGGAAAGGGAATCCTCGCCAGTTGGTAAGATATTTCTTTTCATGTCTAGAGCGGTAGCGCTTTCATTACCGTAAGAATGCTACCAGGCTGGAGCTCTCTGTCTTTCCCATATAGATATGTTCCTGCACCCTTGAAAAAACATCATTCCCTCAATTTTGTAGTGGTCCTTTTTTTTCTGCCCATCCCGTTCAACAAATTTCCAGAAGGGGCACCCGCCCTTTCTAGAACAGCTGGAACTCCAGTCCCCCCAATCCTGGGTAGACACTTACGTTTTTCCCTCCCCGGGGCGGAGACGATCCCCAGCAATGTGGCTGTTTAACTTTTGACAGCCGAGAACTCCCATCCTAGTTTATTTTTGAGGACATCGGTTCCAAGTTTGAAAGGGATCCCTAACCACAACAGTGTTGAAATTGCTTGGGGTTTGGCCCCCAAACGAATATTGCAGATCTATCGCGAATGCCCGTCTGTGGTGCCCTGACCATTCAATCGTCTTGCAACGATTTCCCCCTTTTCCTTAACTGTCTGGGCTCACCCCTTTTACTCTCGCCCTTGTCAGGTCTATTTTAAAAGAGGGGGAAATCCGTTACCTCAAAGAGACAGAAGGGTTCCCCTTTTGCCCTGGCAGTTTTTCATCTCCGATCCCAAGGGAGACTCCCCCGTGTTTCTTTCCGTGTTTCAAACGTCCCCCCCCTTTTGGTTTTCCCATCTTTTACACCCACCCCTGTGGTTTCCCCTTTCCCCTAATATCCTGTTCTAAACCTTTGCTGTCCCCGGCTCAGCGTCCCTATTCAAGCCCCAGTCTAATCGTTTTTCGAGTTCTCTTTTCAAGCCCCCATACGACGGACTCGAGCATCTTTCCCTCGTCCCTTATTTAAAAAGTAAAAAAAGGTCCGGTAAACCTCCTACCATCTTCCCCCTCCTTTTACCCCCCCTGTCTTGTCCCTAGTTTTTCCCCTCACTGGCTTGTTACAAATGCAGAGGTTCACCCCCCTCCTCGTAATGTCCTTCCTCCCCTGTTCCCTCCCAAATTTTTCCTCTTCTGCCCCTCCCAGGTTCCCGTCTTTCTGTCCCTGCCACGCTTCCCAGTTTCCCTCCACCTTTCGCCCCCCCCTACCTTGGACGCCAATACAGTTCCATCTTTACTTCCTCCCCTACCATCCCAAAATTGTTCCCCCTAGACATCTCTGAAATTCCCAAAACTTGAAGCAAAACTTGAATATATTGCAGGGGGACCAAACCCTCAAAGGACATGACACCTTCCGCTCTTTCTCTCTCTCTCCTCTGCGCAAAAATCCTTTCTTTACAGCGCACCGTTCCTTTGCTGTTGAACATTTTCCTGCCTCCGGGAGGGGGACTTTTTTTACCCCTCCTAGTCCGTAGGAACCCTACCCGCGGATTTCAAGTATCTTTTCATTGCCCTCATGGCTTTTTCAGTGGATATAGTGGCCTCAGGGGGGAATCGGGGTGGTTCAGTGTTACTCTCCCGTTTGCCCTGTTGGTGTTTGCTTAAGGACCAAAATTACACTCTGCTGTTATTTTTACATCTCGGGTTTTAAATTTTTTGTATTCTTCAGATCCCTTTTCCCGATGGGACCTTTAATGAAAGGCCCTTCTTCTCCGCACGATATTCCGTACCCTCAGCTTTTGTTTATCTTCGCTGCTTACACAGCAGCCCGTATCCCCTTACATAGGTGGTTTGCTTGTTCTTTTATCTCTCTCCTTCTCGGGCATTATCTTTCCCGGGTTTGCTTTCCCTTTTTTCGTCATTTTCCGCCACCGTTTGTTTTGGGTTTTAATGCCCCCTTTCCCCTGGGGGGGTCTCCTTTTGATTCCCGGGAATTCGTTGGGCTTTTCTTTTCCACCCCCCCCTCCCTGTTTTTAAATAAGGTACTCACACCCCTTTTGATCCTCGGATCATCTCTTTCCCTTTCATCGATCTCTTTTGTTTGCTTTCCTCCACCCCATTAGCTTTTCTTGGTTGTTCTCCCGGCTTAATGATAGTGATATTTCCCAATTCTCTTCTCCCTTCATATTCGCCACCTCTTTTGACCCCCCGCTGGAAAATTTTTTTCGGCAAATTTTGGAAACCTTTACTCAACCCCGACTGTTTTTTAAGAGGTTCCTTCTTCTTTCCCCATCGATGGCTTTTACACCTTTTCGTCCTCCGTTTTCATGCAGTTTCTTTTTCCCAACTTCGGGGGGCATTTCAGAAATGGTGTTGGTGGTCTCCTGCTTGTGTGTGCGTACTTTTTAAACGCGCTGCATGGGGGGAGGTACGGTACAATAGAACCCCGAGCGACTCCTTTTATTTTAAAAAGAAGCGTGCGATCGTCGCCCTTTTCATCGTGACGCTAAACGCCTTGTGGCGAGAATTTTTTCCCACCATCACCTCACTTCTTCTATGAGTGCAGTCTGGAAAAAAAGTCGAAAAAATGGTGGTAAATATTCCCTGACCCCGGTCCCGTTCTGCGGGTTGCCGGTGTTGATATAGAAACCACTAGATTTGCCAAAGAAATTTTGGGTCACTGGTCCCTATTTCTCGGGACTCTCTTGCCCCTATTTTTTCCTCAAAGTTGCCCGAGGTTGCACCCTTGGACTTTTTTCTCCAGAGAAGAACAGTTAAGTGCCCTTTTCACTTCAAGAACGGAGGGACACTCTCGCTTGTCGTCTCGGCAGCGGGGGCCCCACGACTTTCATTTGTATGCTACAACATTTAATCAGTCAGCCCTTTCGTCCTTTTACGCCTTTACAATCTTATTTTGGGCACAAGGGTTTTTCACAGCTGTGGAAATCTGCCCTTGTTCTCCCCTTTCGCAAACCAGGCATACGGGAATGAAACCCCCCCCTATCGTCCCCTTGCTTTCCGTGGTTTGCAAAATAATGGAAGTCTAGTAATAGCTTTTTGTGTGGTATTTTGGCACACAAAAGTCTCTCCACTGTAATATGGCTTTGTAAGGGAGTTTACCTAGCCCCTTCTGCGCTTGGTTAGTATGTTTGTAATGCCTTTGCGAATAAAACCCCTCGTTATTTCCTTTTTTTGACTTGAAAGGATATGAACAATTGGAGGTATAAAATTTTAGCCCCGCCCACCTTAGGCCTCGAGGCAATCTACCCTCCTTCCTTAAGAAAAATTTTTAAAATGAAAGGCATTTCGTGTTTGGGTTAAAAATGTGCTTCCCGGACTTTACCCAAATGAAGGTGTCCCCCCGGGTGTGTTTGAACAACACTTTTTCTCCTTGTATTAATGATTTGGCCCCCGAGCTTCCCTCAAATTTGGCACCCCCAAAACCCCCCCCCCCCCCATTTTTCCCCCCCCCCCCCCCCCAACCCCAACCCCCCCCCCCCCCCCCTTCTTCTCTAAATTTTTGACCCCTTGGGTAGGGTTCCCTGAAATGTACATCAAGTTTCGGGGGTCCCTTTTGAAAAGGAGGGTTTTTTTTTTTTTAAAACCTTCCTTCTCTTGACAACTTGTACCCGGCCTGAAACCCCCTTAAAACCCCGCCCCTCTTTTCGTGGGGACTGGAAAATTTTTGGGGGGAACCCCTCCTTTCCCCCACATTCCACCCTTTTTTACAAATTAAATTTTTTTGGGGACCAGATCTATTCAGCGGCATCTCCCGCTACTCTCTTAGCCTTAACCCCCTTCTCACCAAAGGGTTTCGTTTATGCCCTTGGTGCTTTTTTCTCTTCCCTGCGAAAGCCTCTATGAGAAGGAATGTTCCTCCTTATCCGTCGCCCTGTGCCCCTTGCCTCGCACTATGTCGCTTCATGATCTCCCCAATCCTTCCCTTTAAGAATGGTCACTGAATTGTAGGACTTCTTTTTTTGTTCGCCGCCCCTGTTACTCCGTCCCTTCTTTGCCTTTTATTCGCTCTTGTTTCTCTTCAACACCCCTTTCTATGTAAGTAGCATCTCATTTTCCCTACCCCCCCGGGAAGTCCAGCTGTTCGGTCTGTTCTTTCTCCCCCCTTGCTCGAAAAGCCCAAAATGTCTTCGGTCCTTCCCCCCTTCTTTTTTTTTGAACCCCTTTTACTCTTTATTCTCATGCCATTGCTGTGTACACAGATGGCTTAGTTTCTGACGGCGTGGTTCGCAGCAGTGTTTCGGACAGCGTCGTACGGGCATTTTTATCTTCGCGTATTTTTACGCGAATTTTATGCCTCTTACACACTTTCCGTATTGCATCTATGCCCCGTGTCATTATTTGGGTTTGTCTCGCTCCCTTTGTGCTTTACAGGGGATCAAAAAAATTTTATACACCTACCCTTAGTCCTCCGTATCCAAAATTGGTAGCCGCATCTTTACTAAATAAAAATTTTTTTTTTTTGGTGGGTCCTGGGCATGTTTACGTAAGGGGAATGAAAGGAGACATGCTGCGCGGTCAGCAGTTTAAAGACCTACCAGTTCTTATAGAGGTATTCCTGTACGGATATTTTGCTGTAATTTTTTCCCCCCTTCACACCCCTTTGGGAACACGTTGGTTACTTGCTCGGCAAAAAATTCAGTCTATTAAACCGGAGTATAGGGTTTTGGCCGTCTTCTTACACCCGGTCGAGGTTGGGAGACTACTCTTCCCGTCTTGCATTGGCCAAATGTCTACTCGGATATCTATGGAGAGGCGTCTTGTCCCTCTGTGAGGGAAATTCCCAAACTCCTTATCGTCACCACATTTTTGGGGTGCCACTTTTTCAAGGCCGCGAATTTACCCCTGTCGTCGTCTTTGCCCCCTGCTTCTCTTTTTCCTTCCCCTTTTCGCTGATGGACCACCTTCATCCGGATCTCTCATTTACTTTTTTTAAACGCTGACTTACTTCAAAATTCTTTTACTTTTAGCCCTTTTCTACTTGATCTCTTTTACCTCTACCCCGTACTTCCCCTGCCCGTGTTTTTTGTAATGTGTCTTCCCCCCCCTTCTGCCATCCTTTTCCCCGGGTTTCCTTTCCCCACCCCGCAGGCTGTATAGCCCCCTTTTGGTTAGGCTTCTTTTTTGATTATATTATAATATATGTCCAGAATGCTAACCAAGCTCGTGACCTATCTCTTCTTTCACATATCGATACTATTCCTATCACCCCTCTTCAAGGGGGGCTCCTTGGCGTGGTAAAAGAGGCTCTTGGTTGAGGAAATTAGACTGTCGGTCTCCTTCCTCAGACCGAACCTAATTACCCCCCAATCCCCCTTTCCCCTTACCCCATCCCCCCCTTTTTTTCCTTTCCTCCTCCTCCCCCCCACCCCTCCCATTTGCCCTTCCTTTTTGGCCTTTTTTTTTTTTTTCCCCCACAGGCACACTAGTTCTTAGGTAGGGGAAAGGGTACCGGGGTCCATCCCATTCCGTTGAGGTTCTTGGCAGTGGGTAGTTTGCCGTGGAATCTGGATTGCCTGGGGATGTCCCGATCCCTCTCCCGGTATCCCACTGGGTGGCTTTGGGTGTCTCTCGGGCTACGGGTGTATCTCTGGGAAGCCACCTTTCGGATTCCGGGGGTGGTGGCCGAGGAGGTATGCTTTGTGGCAGATTCCGGCCGCCCTCTCTTTTGTCCACCGGGGTAGCTCAGCAGATGTGAGGTTGCTATCCCGGATTGCCGGTTTACTGGCATGATGGGTAGGGGGATGGGACGGGTTCCATGCTGCATCTGCGCTGCTTTTCGGTGCTGAGGTCCTCTTGGGTGCAGAGGGAGATTTCTGGCCCTTTCATTCCCCCTAGGAACTATCCCTCCCCGGTCCCCCCTTTTTTTATTCTTTTTTTATTTTTTCTTTTCTTTCTTTTTTTTCTTAAAAACAAAAAGAAAAAAGTAACCTAACCATGGCAGCCCTAGTCCATGAGTCTGCTACCCGGGCCCCTTCTTGATTTCCGCACCCCGTTCTGGCCCCGCCTCGTCTTTGGACCACTCTTCGGACACTCCTATGCCTCTTTACTTTTGCCGGTGTGTTCCTCCCGCGTTCAGGTACTGAGGGCCCCGACTGACTCCTTCGATTTATTGACCTTCGCTCTCCTTGACTATGCTTCCCGGCCCTCCCTCTACGGTGCGGCAATTTTCGAATCGCCGGCCATTCCACGTCGGACCAACTCTGGTCCCACGCCTAAACGCCAATGGACAATTTCCTGCTGATGATACTTCTCCACCTTCTCGTTCTTCTCAGAAAGGATCGACACGTCCTTCACTACCTTTCCATGCTCAGTTTCAGACTGCACAGTGGACTAAATTCTTCACTTTACGCCGACTTCCTCTACTGCCTATCTTTCTGACCACAGTATTGGCAAGGCACTCCTATGCCATGTTGGTAAAGATATTTCTTTTCATGCTCTTAAGAGTGGTACGCACATCATCATCGTACAGAATGCTACCCAGGCTCATGAGCTTTCTCGTCTTTCCCATATCGATACTGTTCCTGTCACTATTGAAAAACATCATTCCCTCAATTCTGGTAGTGGTACCGTCATTCTGCCCCATACCATAGTTCAACAAAATTTCCAGACATGTGGCACTGACATTCTTGAACAGCTGGAACTCCAAGATCTCCCAATCCTCAAGGTAGACACTTACATTCTTCCTGCCCGCGGGCGGAGACGATACCCTAACAATGTGGCTCGTTTAACTTTTGACCGCCGTGAACTCCCATCCTCAGTTTATGTAGCAGGACATCGGTTACAAGTTCGAAAGGTGATCCCTACATTGCAACAGTGTAGAAATTGCTGGCGAATTGTCCATCCAGCGAAATATTGCAGATCTATCGCTGAATGCCCAGTCTGTGGTGCCGATGACCATTCTAATACGTTTTGCAATCGACCTCCCTCTTGCCTTAATTGTCATGAGGCTCACCCTTCGTACTCTCGCTGTTGTCAAGTCTACTTAAACGAGCGGGAAATCCGTTACCTCAAAGAAGCAGAAGGTCTCCCTTATGCCATGGCAGTTTCTCATCTCCGCCTCCAAGGGAGACTACCTCGTGTTTCTTATTCCCGTGTTTCAAAACGTCCCCCCACTTCTGGGATCCCATCTTCTGCAACCACCTATGTGGTTACCTCTCCCATAGCCACTCCTGTATCTAATTCTTTTGCTGTCCTAGGCTCAGACGTCCCTACTTCAACGCCTCAGTCTGATCTCGCTTCTTCGTTTTCTCCCTCGCAAGCCTCAGTAGCGACGAGATCTCGTATGACACCTCCTCCCAATTGTCCCTCTACTTCTCAAAAGTCGAAAAAAGGTCTGTTAACACCTCCTACCCATCTTCCACCTCATTTTACCTTCCCTGTCTCTGTACCTGGTTCTTCCCCTCTCACTGGCTCTGTTGTTAGGTAAGACACACATGCAACAGTTAGGTATCTTTATTTTGAAACGTTTCGCCTACACAGTAGGCTTCTTCAGTCGAGTACAGAAAAGTTGATAGAAGCAGAAGATACTTGAAGACGATGTAATCAGTCCATCACCCTTAAAGTTTTGAGGTGGTCAGTCCCTCAGTCTGGAGAAGAGCATTGTTCCATGGAGCATTGTTCCATGGAACAATGCTCTTCTCCAGACTGAGGGACTGACCACCTCAAATCTTTAAGGGTGATGGACTGATTACATCGTCTTCAAGTCTCTTCTGCTTCTATCAACTTTTCTGTACTCGACTGAAGAAGCCTACTGTGTAGGCGAAACATTTCAAAATAAAGATACCTAACTGTTGCATATGTGTCTTACCTAACAACCTGTCGGTATTTTATACCATTTTAATGTTCACACTGGCTCTGTTACAAGTGTAGAGGTTCACCCTCCTCCTCGTACTGTACCTTCATCCCCTGTTCCCTCCCAAGTTTCTTCCTCTTCTGCTACCTCCCAGGTTTCTGCCTCTTCTGTCCCCTTCCACGCTTCTCCAGTTCCCTCCACCCTTTCGCCCCCCCCCCCTACCTTGGTACAGTCCATTACAGTTCCAATCTTTACTCATCCTCCCCCTACCATTTCCAATATTGTCTCCCATACGACGTCTCTTAATTCCGAAACACTTGAAGCAATCTCTGAATATATTGCAGAGACCAAACCATCAATGGACACTGATCCACCCTCCATTCTTTCTCTCTCCTCTGCTCCATCTGTGCAACTCCTTTCTTCACAGCGCACCGTTCCTTCGCTACTTGAACGTTTTCCACTGCCTCCGCATGTGGACTTTTCTAACCCCTCTAGTCCATAGGAACCCTTACCTGCGGATTTCAGGTATCTTTATCATTGCCAATCATGGCCTATTTACAGTGGAATATACGCGGCCTCAGGGGTAATCAGGGTGAGCTTCAGATGTTACTCTCCCAGTTTTCCGCTGTTGGTGTTTGCTTACAGGAACCAAAATTACACTGCTGTTATCTCTCCCATCTCAGGCTATAATTTATTGTATTCTTCAGATCCTTTTCTTGATGGGGCCTTTAATGAAAGTACCTTTCTTCTACGCACTGATATTCCGTACCATCAGCTATTTGTTCATACCTCGCTGCATTACACAGCAGCCCCTATCCACTTGCATAGGTGGTATATGCTCTGTTCTTTATATCTCTCTCCTTCTTGGGCATTATCTATTCCGGATATTGCCTTTCTTGTTTCGTCATTACCGCCACCGATTCTGTTACTTGGCGATTTTAATGCCCACCACTTCCTCTGGGGGGTCTCACTGTGATTCCCGTGGCATTCAGTTAGAGGCTTTTCTTGCCACGCACCCCCTCCATGTTTTAAATACAGGTACTCACACCCATTTTGATCCTCGGACTCACACTCTCTCTTGCATCGATCTCTCAGTCTGCCCTTCCTCCACCGCATTAGACTTCACTTGGTCTGTTCTCCCGGACTTACATGACAGCGATCATTTCCCAATCATTCTTACTTCCCCTTCATATTCACCACCTCTTCGCATCCCATGCTGGCAATTTGATCAGGCAAATTGGAACCTTTACTCACACCTAACTGTTTTAGAGAGGTTCCTTCTTCATCCTCCATCGATGAGCTTTTACACCTCTTCTCGTCCTCCGTTTTAACCGCAGCTTCTAATTGTATACCCCAATCTTCGGGAAGGCATTCTCAGAAATGCGTGCCTTGGTAGTCTCCTGCTTGTGCTCGTGCAGTACGTTTGAAACACGCTGCATGGGGCAGGTACCGGTACAATAGAACCACGGAAAGACTTCTTGATTTTAAGCAGAAGCGTGCGATCGCTCGCCATGTCATCCGTGACGCTAAACGCACTTGCTGGCGAGATTATGTCTCCACCATCACCTCTGCTTCCTCTATGAGTGCAGTCTGGAAAAAAGTATGAAAACTGAGTGGTAAATATTCTCCTGACCCGGCTCCTGTTCTGCGGGTTGCCGGTGTTGATATAGCAAACCCACTTGATGTTGCCAATGAAATTGGCAATCATCTGGTCCGTATTTCTCAGGGACTCCATCTATGCCCCTCGTTTCTTTCCTCAAAGTCTGCCAGAGAGTTAGCACCCTTGGACTTTTCTTCTCTCAGAGAAGAACAGTATAATGTGCCTTTTACACTTCAAGAACTGGAGGCAACACACTCGGCTTGCTGATCATCGGCAGCTGGGCCCGACAACATTCATATTCGTATGCTACATCATTTACATCAGTCAGCCCTTGCAGTCCTATTATGCCTTTACAATCTTATTTGGTCACAAGGAGTTCTTCCACAGCTGTGGAAATCTGCCATTGTTCTCCCTTTCCGCAAACCAGGCACTACGGGACATGAAGCCTCCCACTATCGTCCCATTGCTGTTACCAGTGCAGTTTGCAAAGTGATGGAACGCCTGGTAAATAGACGTTTAGTGTGGTATTTAGAGACATAAAACAGTCTCTCCACTCGTCAATATGGCTTTCATAAGGGACGTTCTACCATAGAGCCCTTACTACACTTGGATACGTATGTTCATAAGGCCTTTGCGAATAACCACTCAGTTATTGCCATATTTTTTGACCTTGAGAAGGCATATGACACAACTTTGAGGTATAATATTTTAGCCCAAGCCCACTTCTTAGGCCTTCGAGGCAATCTACCATCCTTCCTTAAGAACTTTTTGACAGACAGGCATTTCCGTGTTTGGGCTCTCCCCGGACTTTATCCAAGCTGAAGGTGTCCCCCAGGGATGTGTTCTGAGCACAACACTTTCTCCTTGCTATTAATGATTTGGCCTCTAGTCTTCCATCAAATATTTGGTCATCACTCTATGTTGATGACTTCGCTATTGCCTGTGCAGGCGCTGACTGTCACCTCATTACAGTTTCTCTCCAGCATGCAGTCGACCTTGTTTCCAATTGGGCCACCACACATGGGTTTAAATTTTCCAGCGCTAAAAACCCACCAAATTACTTTCACTAGACGCTCTGTCATTTCCAATCATCCTTTGTACCTCTATGGCTCCCGTATCCCTGAACGTGATACAGTCAAGTTTCTGGGCCTCCTCTTTGACCGTAGGTTATCCTGGAAACCTCACATTACCTCTCTGAAGGCAACTTGTCACAGCCGGCTGAACCTTCTTAAAACCCTTGCTCGTCTTTCATGGGGAGCTGATCGTCGAACCCTCCTTCGCTTACATTCCACCCTCATTTTATCGAAACTTGATTATGGTGACCAGATCTATTCAGCAGCATCTCCTGCTACTCTCTCTAGCCTTAACCCCATTCATCGCCAAGGATTACGTTTATGCCTTGGTGCTTTTCGCTCTTCCCCTGTCGAGAGCCTCTATGCAGAAGCGAACATTCCATCCTTATCCGATCTCCATGATGCCCATTGCCTTCGCTACTATGTATGCTCTCATGATCTCCGCAATCCTTCCATTTATAGAATGGTCACTGATATTAGTAGACATTATTTGTTCGCCGCTCCTGTTTACTCCGTCCCTTCTCTCTTCGCCTTCATTCGCTCTTGTCTTCTCTTCAATTACCACCTTTGTATGTTCATGTATCATCTCACTTTTCCCTACCCCCCTGGGAAGTTCCAGCTGTTCGAGTCTGTTCTTTCTCTCTCCCTTGCTCGTAAGCCCAACTGTCTACAGTCGCTTCCTGCTCTCTTTTTCTTGACCACTTCCACTCTCATTCTCATGCCATTGCTGTGTACACAGATGGCTCTAAGTCTTCTGACGGCGTAGGATTCGCAGCAGTGTTTCCGGACAGCGTCGTACGAGGGCATTTACTATCTTCGGCTAGTATTTTTACTGCTGAATTGTATGCCATCCTTGCAGCACTTATCCGTATTGCATCTATGCCTGTGTTATCATTTGTGGTTGTCTCAGACTCCCTTAGTGCTTTACAGGCTATACGGAAATTTGATACACCTCACCCCTTAGTCCTCCGTATCCAACTTTGGCTACGCCGCATCTTTACCAAGCATAAAGATATTGTTTTTTGTTGGGTCCCTGGTCATGTAGACGTACAGGGCAATGAACAGGCAGACACTGCTGCGTGGTCAGCAGTACATGACCTACCAGTTTCATGTAGAGGTATTCCGTGTACGGACTATTTTGCTGCAATATCTTCCCACCTTCACACTCATTGGCAACAACGTTGGTCTACTATGCTCGGCCATAAACTTCAATCTATTAAACCGAGTATAGGTTACTGGCCGTCTTCTTGTCACCAGTGTCGAGGTTGGGAGACTACTCTCTCCCGTCTTCGCATTGGCCATACTCATCTTACTCATGGATATCTCATGGAGAGGCGCCCTGCTCCTCTCTGAGATTTGCCAAGCTCCATTATCAGTCAGCCACATTCTGTTGGACTGCCCACTTTATCAACGAGCACGCAGAATTTACCTCTGTCGTCGTTGTCTTCGCTCCGCTGCTCTCTCTTTACCTTCTGTTCTCGCTGATGGACTCACCTTTCACCCGGACTCTCTCATTGACTTTTTGACAACAACTGACTTCACAAATTCTGATACCTTCAGCCCTTTCTACTTCAATCTCTTGCTACCCTCTACCCCCGTACTATCCCCTGCCCTGCTGTTTTCTGTAACCTACTGATCATCCCTCCTCCCTTCTGCCACCCAATACCCTCGCTTCCTTCCCTACCCTGCAGTGCTGTATAGCCCTTGTGGCTTAGCACTTCTTTTTGATTATAATAATATTCCTATCACTATCAAAAAATATCATTCCCTCAATTCTTGTAGTGGCACTGTCATTCTGCCCCATACCATTGTCCAACAGAATTTCATGACATGTGGCGATGACATTCTCGAACAGCTGGAACTCCAGGACCTTCCAATCCTCAAAGTAGACACTTATGTCCTTCCTGCCCATGGGCAGAGACGATACCCTTGCAATGTAGCTCGGTTAACTTTCGACTGCCGTGAACTCCCAGCCTCTGTTTATGTAGCAGGACATCATTTACAAGTTCGAAAGGTGATCCGTACACCACAACAGTGTAGAAATTGCTGAAGATTTGGTCACCCAGCGAAATATTGCAGGTCTATAGCCGAATGCCTAGTCTGTGGTGCCAGTGACCATTCTAATACATCTTGTAGTCATCCTCTCACCGTTGCCAAGTCTACTTCAATGAACTAGAAATCCATTGCCTCAAAGAAGCAGAAGGTTTCCCCTTATGCTATGGCAGTTTCTCATCTACGCCTTCAAGGGAGACTCCCACATATTTCTTATTCTCTTCTTGTGTTTCTAAACGTCCCCCCACTTCTGGGGTCCCATCTTCTGCAGCCTCCTCTGTGGTTACCTCTTCCTTAGTCACTCCTGTCTCTAATTCTTTTGCTGTCCTAGGCTCAGATGTCCCTACCTCAACACCTCAGTCTGTTCTCACTTCTTCGTGTTCTCCCTTACAAGCCCTGGTATTGACAAGACAGTCCTCTATTTACTCTTTGACTTAGCTTGTAGCATTTCCCTAAAACATTACATGGTATCTTCTCTATGGACTACATATTAGTGTGCAGAGTAATAGTTCAATCACCTGCTGGCTGCTGACAAAAATGAGGGGAGTGCAGTGTGCCGACATTTGGCACTCCATTACCATAGAGTTAATTTACAGAAAATGTAATGTCTGTTACTCAGGAATAAGTTATTGACATCTGTATCCACACTTTTCAAAACTACTTGATGGATTGTCATGACTTTTGCACACGTTATTGAGGAATGATGGTTCTGCACAATGATAATGGGGATTTGGAATGTTCCTTACCATGTTATTTTTATTGATTTTTCCCCCAAAAAATCCTTAAAAAAAAAAAAACTTCAACATTTTTTATCATGCAATCTACTGACATTTCGCTCAAACGCTGCTGCCACATAATTATTTAGGCATTTGTCTTTCATCTGATGTCAACTAGAACATTGTACATCTTACCAATTCTGTGAAGTGAGGTGAGTTGTATGCTCTATAGAATAGGGCATTATTTATTTTTTTTCTATATATGTGCTAGGCAAAAAGACACTACAAACACAGTGAGCATTGAAGAAACGCTGCTTAAATCAGAGTAAAAATTTCATTGAAATTGGACAAAGGGTAACAAAAAAGTTTTTTTAACTTCTCCCCTTCAGCTGGCTATGGCAAGTTGCTTTCAGGAAGGTAATGTGAGGTTTCTAAGACAACCGGCGATCAAACAGTAGGCTGAGAAATCTGACCGTATCACGTTCAAGGATTCGTGAGTCATACAGGTACAATGGAGTATCAGGGACGATTGAACGTCTGGTGAAAGTAATTTGTTGTGTTTTAGCACTAGAAAATTTAAACCCATGAGTAGTGGTCCAATGGGAAACACTGCTGACAGCATTCTGGCTGCTACTAGGCGACAGTCAGGGCCTGCGCAAGCTATAGCGAAATCATCAATATAGTGTGATGACCAAATATTAGATGGGAGAATAGATGCCAGATCATATAGCAAGGAGAAGTGTGGTGCTAAGTACACATCCCTGAAGAACACCTTCAGCTTGGACAAAGTCTGGGGAAAGCAAATTATTAACTTGAGCACGGTAATGTCTCTCAGATAAGAATTTTACCTCGGAGGCCTAAGGAGCAGCTTGGGCCAAGATGTTATACCTCCAAGCCTCTTCAAGGGGGGCTCCTTGTTGTGGTGAAGAGGCTCTTGGTCTGAAGAATTAGCCCTGTCGGTCTCCTTCCTCAGACCGAACCTAATTACCCCCCAATCCCCCCTTCCCTATCCCATCCTCCCCTTTTTCCTCCTCCTCCTCACCACCCCTCCCTTTTGCCCTTCCTTTTTTTGGCCTTTAGGATTTCTCCCACAGGCGCTCTAGTTCATAGGTAGGGGAAAGGATACCGGGGTCCATCCCATTCTGTTGAGGTTCTTGGCGGTGGCATAGTTTGCTGTGGAATCTGGATCGCCTGGGGATGTCCCGATCCCTCTCCTGTATCCTGGAGTGCAGCTTTGGATGTCTTTCGGGCAACGGGTGTATCTCTGGAAGCCACCTTTCAGATTCCGGGGGTGGTGGCCAAAGGAGGTATGCTTTGTGGTGGATATCCGGCTGCCCTCTCTTTTGTCCACCGAGGTAGCTCGGCAGATGTGAGGTTGCTATCCTGGATTGCTGGTTTACTGGCATGAAGGGTAGGGTATGGCACGGGTTCCATGCTGCATCTGCGCTACTAGCGTGCTGAGGTCCTCTTGGGCGCAGAGGGAAATTTCCGGCCCTTTCATTCCTCCTGGGAACTATTCCTCCCTGCTCCCCCCTTTTTTTCTTTTTTTTTATTTTTATTTTTTCTTTCTTTTTTTTTTCTTAAAAACAAAAAGCAAAGGAGTAACCTAACCATGGAGAACCCAATCCATGAACACACTACCCCCGGGCCCCTTCTTGATACCGCACCCCATTCTGACCCCGCTTTGTTTTTAGACCACTCTATGGACACTCCTGTATAGTCCTTGTGGCTTAGCGCTTCTTTTTGATTATAATAATAATATGGACACTCCTGATGCCCCTGTACCTCTTGCTGGTGCTGTTTCCTCACCCGCTTCAGGTACCGGGGCTTTGACTGACTCCTTCGATTTGTCTGACCTCCACTCTCCTTTGACTATGCTTCCGGCCTCTCCCTCTGCGGTACGGCAATTTTCGAATCGCCAGCCTGTTTCACGACGGACCAACTCTGGTCCTACTCCTAAACGCCAACGTCAGTCTCTTGATGATGTTCCTTCGTTACCTTCCCATTCTACTCGGAAAAGACCGACACGTCATGCACTCCCTCTCCACGCTCAATTTCGGACTACACAATGGACTAAATTCTTTACTTTAAGACCGACTTCTTCTTCTGCTTATCTTTCTGACCATAGTATTGGCAAAGCGCTCCTGCGTCATGTTGGTAGAGATATTTCATTTCATGCTCTCAAGAGCGGTACGCGCATCGTCACTGTCCAGAATGCTACCCAAGCTCATGATCTTTCTCTCCTTTCGCATATCGATACTGCTCCTATCACTATTGAAAAACATCTTTCTCTCAATTCTTGTAGTGGTACTGTCATTCTGCCCCATACCATAGTCCAACAGAATTTCCAGTCATGTGGCAATGACATTCTTGAACAGCTGGAACTCCAGGATCTCCCAATCCTCAAAGTCGACACTTATGTCCTCCCTGCTCGTGGGCGGAGATGTTACCCTTGCAGTGTGGCTCGCTTAACTTTCGACAGCCAAGAACTCCCATCCTCTGTTTATGTCGCGGGACATAGGTTACAAGTTCGAAAAGTGATCCTTACACCGCAACAGTGTAGAAATTGCTAGCGTTTTGGTCACCCAGCGAAATATTGCAGATCTATAGCCGAATGCCCAGTCTGTGGTGCCGACGACCATTCTAATACATCTTGCAGTCACTCTCCATCTTGCCTTAATTGTAATGAAGCTCACCCTTCGTACTCCCACCATTGCCAGGTCTACTTAAATGAGCGTGAAATCCATTGCCTCAAAGAGGCAGAAGGTCTCCCTTATGCTATGGCAGTTACTCATCTCCGCCTCCAAGGAAGACTACCCCGTGTTTCTTATTCTCGTGTTTCAAAACATCCCCTCACTTCTGGGGTCCCATCTGCAGCCTCCTCTGTTGTTACCCTCCCATAGCCACTCCGGTATCTAATCCTTTTGCTGTCCTTGGCTCTGACGTCTCGACTACAGCTCAGTCTGTTCTCACATCTTCGCGTCCTTCCTCACAAGCCCCAGTATCGACAAGACCTCATACGACATCTTATACCAATCGCCCCTCTACTTCTCAGAAGTCCAAAAAATCCACATTGCTCAAATCTTCTTTGCCCCTTCTTCCACCTCCACACTTTACCTTTCCAGTCTCTGTGCCTAGTTCTTCCCCTCTGGCTCTATTACAAGTGTGGAGGTTCACCCTCCTCCTCGTACTATGCCTTCCACCCCTGTCGCCTTCCACCCCCGTCCCCTCCCAAGTTTCTCCCTCTTCTGCCACCTCCCAGGTTTCTGCCTCTTCTGTCCCCCCCCCCCACACTTCATCTCCAGTCCCCTACATTCTTTCGTCCCCCTCTACTTTGGTACAGTCCATTACTGTCCCAATCTTTACTCACCCTCCTCCTCCTACCTCCAATATGGTCTCCCATACATCTTTGAATTCAGAAACACTTGAAGCCATTTCAGAATATATTGTAGAGACTAAACCTTCAATGGACACTGATTCACCTCCTGTTCCTTCTCTTCCCTCTCCTCCATCTTCACAACTCCATTCTTCGCAGCGCTCCATTCCTTTGCTGCTTGAACGTCTTCCAATGCCACCACACATTGGTTTTTCTAACCCCTCTAGTTCGTAGGTGCCCTTCCCTATGGATTCCTGGTATTTTCTTCATTACCAATCATGGCCTATTTACAGTGGAATATCTGCAGCCTCAGGGAATCCTCCAGGTTTAGCGCTTCCCCCTTGATTATAATAATAATCAGGAGTAATCAGGGTGAGCTTCAGATGTTGCTTTCCAGGTTTTCCCCTGTTGGTGCTTGCTTACAAGAACCAAAATTACACTCAGCTGTTTTCCAACCTATCTCAGGCTATAATTTATTGTATTCTTTGGACCCTTTCTCAGATGGGACCTTTAATGAAAGTGCCCTTCTTCTACGCAATGATATTCCGTACTGTCAACTATTTGTCCACACCTCGCTGCATTACACTGCAGCCCCTATTGAATAAGTGGTTTACAATATGTTCTTTATATCTCTCTCTTTCTCGAGCATTTTCTATCCCAGATTTTGCCTTTCTAGTTTCATCCTTACCACCACTACTTCTGTTACTTGGTGATTTTAACGCCCACCATTTCCTCTGGGGGGGTCTCATTGTGACTCGCGTGGCATCCAGTTGGAGGCTTTTCTCGCCTCTCACCCCCTCCATGTTTTAAATACGGGTACTCCCACCCATTTTGATCCTCGTACTCATACTCTTGCATCGATCTATCAGTCTGCTCTTTCTCTACTGCACTAGACTTCACCTGGTCTGTTCTACCGGACTTACATGACAGCGATCATTTTCCAATCATTCTTACTTCCTTCATATTCACCACCTTTCCGTAGCCCTCGCTGGCAATTTGATCGGGCAAATTGGGACCTTTACTCGCAACTCACTGCTTTTAGTGAGGTTCCTTCTTCATCCTCCATTGATGAGCTCCTACACCTCTTCTCGACATCAGTTTATGCCGCAGCTTCTCATTCTATACCCCAAACCTCAGGCAGGAATTCTCAGAAGTGCATGCCTTGGTGGTCTCCTGCTTGTGCTCGTGCAGTACGTTTGAAACGTGCTGCATGGGGCAGGTACCGATACAATAGAACCAATGAGAGACTTCTTGATTTTAAGCAGAAGCGTGCGATCGGCTCGCCATGTCATCCGTGATGCTAAACACACTTGCTGGCGAGACTATGTTTCCACCATCACCTCTGCTTCCTCTATGAGTGCAGTCTGAAAAAAAGTGAGAAAATTGAGTGGTAAATACTCTCCTGACCCGGCCCCTGTTCTATGGGTCGCCATTGAAATTGGCACTCATCTGGTCCGTATTTACCGGGGGCTCCATCTATGCCCCTCGTTTCTTTCCTCAAAGTCTGCCGGAGAGTTAGTACCCTTGGACTTTTCTTCTCTCAGACAAGAACAGTATAATGTGCCTTTTACACTTCAGGAACTGGAGGCAACACACTCAGCTTGTTACAACATTTACATAAGTCAGCCCATGTAGTTCTCTTACACCTCTTCAATCTTATTTGGGCACAGGGAGTTCTTCCCCAGCTGTGGAAATCTGCCATTGTTCTCCCTTTCTGCAAGCCGGGTACTACAGGACATGATGCCTCCCACTATCGTCCCGTCGCTCTTACTAGTGCAGTTTGCAAAGTGATAGAACATCTGGTAAATCGACGTTTAATGTGGTGTATTTAGAGACACACAACAGTCTCTCCGCTAGTCAATATGGCTTTCGTAAGGGCTGTTCTACCATAGACCCCTTACTACGCTTGGATATGTATGTTCGTAATGCCTTTGCGAATAATTACTCAGTTATTGCCATATTTTTTGACCTTGAGAATACATATGACACAACTTGGAGGTATAAAATTTGGCCCAAGCCCCTTTTTTAGGCCTCCGAGGCAATCTACCATCCTTCCTTAAGAACTTTTTAACTGAAAGACACTTCCGTGTTCGAGTCAATAATGTGCTTTCCCCAGACTTCGTCCAAGCTGAAGGTGTCCCTCAGGGATGTGTTCTGAGCACAACACTTTTTCTCCTTACTATAAATGATTTGGCCTCTGTTCTTCCACCCAATATTTGGTCATTACTCTATGTTGATGACTTTCGCTATTGCTTGCGCAGGCGCTGACTGTCATCTCATTGCAGTTTCTCTCCAGCATGCAGTCCACCGTGTTTCCACTTGGGCCACCACGCATGGGTTTAAATTTTCCAGTACCAAAACTCACCAAATTACTTTCACTAGACGCTCTGTTATCTCCGATCATCCTTTGTATCTCTATGGCTCCCATATCCCCGAACGTGATACAGTCAGGTTTGTAGGCCTTCTCTTTGACCGTAGGTTATCCTGGAAACCTCACATTACCTCTCTGAAGGCAACTTGTCACAGCCGGCTAAACCTTCTTAAAACCCTTGCTCATCTTTCCTGGGGAGCTGATCATCGAACTCTGCTTCGCCTACATGCAGCCCTCATTTTATCGAAACTCGATTATGGTGACCAGATTTATTCAGCGGCCTCTCCTGCTACTCCCCTCAAGGAAGGTTCCTTGATGTTGGTGAGGGGCTCTTGATTTAGGGAATTGGATATGTGCTCCAGTTCCCCGAATTAAGCCTGAATGCCTTCCACACACCCCCCCCAGGTGCTGTATAATCCTCCAGGTTTAGCGTTTCCCCCTTGATTATAATAATAATAATCTCCTGCTACTCTCTCTAGCCTTAACCCCATCCATCACCAAGGATTACATTTATGCCTTGGTGCTTTTCGCTCTTCCCCTGTTGAGAGCCTCTATGCAGAAGCGAATGTTCCATCCTTGTCTGATCGCCGTGATGCCCATTGCCTTCACTACTATGTACGCTCTCACGATCTTCACAATCCTTCCATTTATAGAATGGTCACCGATATTAGTAGACATTCTTTATTTGTTCGCTGCCCCTGTTTGCTCCATCCCTTTTCTCTTCACCTACAATCACTCTTGTCTTCCCTTCAGTTACCACCTTTATATGTTCATGTCGCATCTCACTTTTCCCTACCCCCCCTGGGAAGTTCCAGCTGTTCGGGTCTGTCTTTGTCCCCTCAAGGAAGGTTCCTTGATGTTGGTGAGGGGCTCTTGATTTAGGGAATTGGATCTGTGCTCCAGTTCCCCGAATTAAGCCTGAATGCCTTCCACATCCCCCCCCCAGGCGCTGTATAATCCTCCGGGTTTAGCGCTTCCCCCTTGATTATAATAATAATAATAATAATCGGGTCTGTCTTTCTCACTCCCTTACTCGAAAGCCCAACTGCCTACGGTGGCTTCCCGCTCTCTTTTTCTTGATCACTTCCACTCTCATTCTCATGCCATTGCTGTGTACACAGATGGCTCTAAGTCTTCAGACGGTGTCGGATTCGCAGCAGTGTTTCCGGACAGCGTTGTGCGGGGGCATTTACTATCTTTGGCTAGCATTTTTACTGCTGAATTGTATGCCATTCTTGCAGCACTTATTCATATTGCATTTATGCCTGTGTCATCATTCGTGGTAGTCTCATACTCCCTTAGTGCTCTACAGGCTATACGAAAATTTGATACATCTCACCCCTTAGTTCTCCGTATCCAACTTTGGCTACGCCGTATCTCTGCCAAGCATAAAGATATTGTTTTTTGTTGGGTCCCTGGTCATGTCGACGTACAGGGCAATGAACAGGCAGACACTGCTGCGCGGTCAGCAGTACTTGACCTACCAATTTCCTATAGAGGTGTTCCATTTCTGGACTATTTTGCTGCGATAGCTACCCACCTTCACACCCGTTGGCAACAAAGTTGGTCAACTCTGCTCGGTAACAAACTTCATTCTATTAAACCAAGCGTAGGTTACTGGCCATCTTCTTGTCATCAGTGCCGAGGTTGGGAGACCACTCTCTCCTGCCTTCGCATTGGTCACACTTGTCTTACTCATGGGTATCTCATGGAGAGGTACCCTGTTCCTCTCTGTGAGCAGTGTCAAGTTCCAGTATCGATTAGCCACATTCTGTTAGACTGCCCTCTCTATCAACGAGCACACAGAATTTACCTCCAACGTCGTATTCGTTCTACTACTACTCTACCTTCCCTTCTTGCTGATGGACCCTCCTTTAATCCTGACTCTCTCATTGACTTCTTGACAACGACTGATTTACTCCACAAACTCTGATGATGATACCTTTCGCACTCCCCTCAGCCCTTTCTAGCTCAGTCTCTTACTGCCCTTAACCCTTTCACCATCCACTGCCCCGCTGTTCTCCGTAACCTATTACTCATCCATCTCCCTTTTGCCACCTAATGCCCTCGCTTCCTTCCTGCCCTGCAGCGCTGTATAGCCCTTGTGGCTTAGCGCTTCTTTTTGATTATAATAATAATATACCTCCAAGTAGTGTCATAAGAACATAAAGAAGGAATACTGCAACAGGCCTACTGACCCATGCAAAGCAGGTCCATGCCACCCCCCCGGAATAGAACAATGACCACCTAGTCAGGTCACTTCCACTTAAGGAAGGAGCACGGCACCAGACCTGGTAACCCAAGCTAGTCAGGTCCAACTCCCACCCACACCCACTCATGTATTTATCCAACCTACCCTTAAAACTACACAAGGTCTTAGCTTCTATGACAGTACTCAGGAGTTTGCTCCACTCATCCACAACTCTATTACCAAACCAGTGCTTTCCTATATCTTTTCTGAATCTGAACTTTTCCAACTTGAAACCATTGCTGCGAGTCCTGTCTTGGCTGGATATTTTCAGCACGCTGTTTACATCCCATTCTACGCCTTTCTAGTTAGTGCTTCGTTTTGATTATAATAATAATAATACGCCTTTCTAGAGAGTGCAGATTCAGGGCCCTCAGTCTATCCTCATAGGGAAGATTTCTGATACATGGGATCAACTTTGTCATCCTCCTCTATGTTTTCCAGAGCATTTATATCCATTCTGTAATATGGTGACCAGAACTGTGCAGCATAATCTAAATGAGGCCTAACCAAGGATATATAGAGTTGAAGAACAACCTGAGGACTTCTATTATTTATACTTCTTGATATGAAGCCAAGGTTTCTGTTAGCTTTATTGCAAACACTAATGTACTGTTGTCTTGGTGTCAGATTACTGCTAACCAGAACTCCTAAATCTTTTTTGCAATCAGTAGTATTAAGATCTACACTATTCAGTTTATAAGTGGCATGGTTATTGTCCTGTCCAACATTTAGAACTTTGCATTTGTCTGTATTAAACTGCATCTCCCACATCTCCGACCACTGCATCAGTCTATTCAAATCATCCTGGAGTGCACTAATATCCTCAGTAGAATGAATTGGACGGCCTATTTTGGTGTCATCAGCAAATTTGCTTATGTCGCTATTTATTCCCTCATCTATATCGTTTATGTAAACTGTGAACAACGAGGGGCCCAACACTGACCCCTGTAGAACTCCACTTGTGACGTGCCCCCATTCTGATTTCTCCCCATTTATGCAAACTCTTTGCTGCCTATTTGTCAACCATGCCTCTACCCAGGAAAAAATTTCTCCTATTCCGTGTGCCTTAAGTTTCCTCAAAAATCTCTGCTGTGGAACACTATCAAAAGCTTTACTGAAGTCCATATGCACAATATCATATTCATCACCATGATCTACCTCCTCAAAGACCTTGCAAAAACAGTTAGTAAATTCGTAAGACAGGAATGCCCCTTTGTAAAACTGTTGAGATTCATTTATTAATTTATGCCGGTCAGAATGGCTACCAACTGCCTCGGCAATTATTGATTCCATAAATTTTCCCACTATGGAAGTAAGGCTTATTGGTCTATAGTTCGAAGCCAAGGACCTGCCACCTGCCTTGTAAATAGGTATTACATTTGCCATTTTCCACTTATCAGGCACTATGCCAGTTTGTAGTGATATGTTAAAAAGATTATCCAAAGGTTTGCTAAGTTCCTCTTTACATTCCATTAAAACCCTTGCAAACAATTCATCAGGGTCTGGGGATTTGTTAGGCTTTAATTTCTCTATTTGTCTGAGGACCAAGTCACTAGTTACTGCAATTGTGTATAGTTTATTATCGTCCTGTTCTACATAATTTGTTATTTCTGGAATTTCGCTAGTATCTTCCTGAGTAAAAACTGAGATGTAGTAAGAATTAAAAGTTTTACACATATCCCTATCACTGTCAGTGACCTGACCTGAGTTACTCTTAAGTGGGCCTATCATGTCTAATCTTACTTCTGTATACCTGAAAGAACCCTTTTGGGTTAATCTTTGAATCCCTTGCGACCTTAGCCACATATTCCCTTTTTACTTTCTTATTCCTTTTTTTATTTCTCTCTTTAATTGAATATACTGATTTCTTAACTGCCCATCCCCTCTCTTGATAAAAATGCCTTTCTTCTGACCAGTGAGATGTTTTATTCTATTGTTCATTCATTTGGGATCATTTTTGTTAGATCTAATTTCCCTACTCGGAACAAAAGTTGACTGAGCAGCTAGAACTATGCTCTGAAAACGTCGTATTGGCAACCAACACCCGCTACCTGACCCATAGTCAGGTCATCCCAATTTAGCCCACCCAGGTAATTTTTCAGTCCCATGAAATTAGCCAATCGGAAGTCTGGGACAGAGACTTGATTGCGGTTTACTGGATACTTCCATGATATATTGAAACTAAGTGATTTGTGATCACTATCCCCAAGATCATCATTAACCTCAAGATTATTAATTAGTGAATCTTTGTTG
>NC_069404.1:105599061-105656720 GCF_026875155.1 Cherax quadricarinatus
CTTGCTACTTCTACTTACACTTAGGTCACACTACACATACATGTACAAGCATATATATACACACACCCCTCTGGGTATTCTTCTATTTTCTTTCTAGTTCTTGTTCTTGTTTATTTCCTCTTATCTCCATTGGGAAGTGGAACAGAATTCTTCCTCCGTAAGCCATGCGTGTTGTAAGAGGTGACTAAAATGCCGGGAGCAAGGGGCTAGTAACCTTTTCTCCCATATACATTACTAAATTTAAAAGAGAAACTTTCGCTTTTCTTTTTGGGCCACCCTGCCTTGGTGGGATACGGCTGGTGTGTTGAAAGATGATGATATATATATATAGGTAGTAGGTTGGTAGACAGCAACTGCCCAGGGAGGTACTACCGTCCTGCCAAGTGAGTGTAAAACGAAAGCCTGTAATTGTTTTACATGATGGTAGGGTTGCTGGCGTCCTTTTTTCTGTCTCATGAACATGCAAGATTTCAGGTACGTCTTGCTACTTCTACTTACACTTAGGTCACACTACACATACATGTACAAGCATATATATACACACACCCCTCTGGGTTTTCTTCTATTTTCTTTCTAGTTCATGTTCTTGTTTATTTCCTCTTATTTCCATTGGGAAGTGGAACAGAATTCTTCCTCCGTAAGCCATGCGTGTTGTAAGAGGTGACTAAAATGCCGGGAGCAAGGGGCTAGTAACCCCTTCTCCTATATAAATTACTAAATTTAAAAAGAGAAACTTTTGTTTTTCTTTTTGGGCCACCCTGCCTCGGTGGGATACGGCCAGTTTGTTGAAAGAAGATATATATATATATATACACACACACACACACACATTTATATACCTGCTATTGCTCCAGGCTGAAGTCCACTCTCAGTGTAGGAGTCGAGCGAGGCTTTCAACACTTGAATCTCCATTTTGGCTTGGTGCAATTCTGCCATTAACTTTCTGTTATTTGCTTTGTTGCATTCAACTCAGCAACAAGTGTCTGAATAAATCTCCATTGAACTTCTAAAGCATTGATTTCTTCAGATTCTCCTTCACTCTGTCCACTTTCTTTAATATTATCCATCAATCCACTTTCTTTCCCTGACAAACTGATCCTGGACCTGTGTTTTGCTCCCCTCTTTTTGGGAGAGAATGCAAGACTATTGCCCAGACAATTCTTGGCCTGTGTTATACAAGGTTCACTCATGTGTCTGCTCATATCCTGATTTCTGCACACTGGATCGTGGTCATCATGAGGGAGGGGAAGACTGCTATAGTCTATGGCACCTGTAAGTTTACAATCCTGTTGTCCCAGGAACACTGAGTTCTCAAGCTGGTTCATACCAGTTTGGCAGGTAATGTAGTGGCTGTTGTTTGGTGACATGCTTTCTGTACTGGTCTGATCAAGAACATGGGATGCCAGTACGTATGGTAGCCCACCCTGCAATGGAGAGGTACCCAAAGGAAAGTACCCATTCGGGCCAGACTGATGAGAGCTGCCATTAACCCTAGGGGTAGCAGGAAGGCTATAGGAATGCTGCTGAGGTTTCTTGTAGTGTTTTCCATGATGAGGGCCATTACTAAGCCGGGACGAACTCCTGCGATGTGGAGGAGGACTGTCGTCTTCAGTTTCACTGTCACAAGAAGTTATACTAGTGAAATAAGCAATACAAAAATTTAATGCTTTATGCACTGTAGCATTTAAAAGCTGAAGGCCAATTCTCAGAACTTTAAATTTAGAGAAAATTATCATTATGGAGGAATTTTAATGGAAAGGTAAGTTACTGTTGATGAGAATGTGCAAAAATAGTTATACTGTAGCCTAAATTTTAAAAAAATACAATTAACAGATAGCTTTCATTATGAAATATCACAAACTGTAGTGCATGAAGCGGGAGGAAGGTTGTAGTACACAATGTGGGAGGAAGATTGTGGTGCATGGAGTGGGAGGAAGTTTGTAGTGCACAATGTGGGAGGAAGGTTGTAGTGCACAAAGTGGGAGGAAGGTTGTAGTGCACAAAATGGGAGGAAGGTTGTAGTGCACGAAATGGGAGGAAGGTTGTAGTGCACGAAGTGGGACGAAGGTTGTAGGGAATGAAGTGGGAGGACGGTTGCAGCGCACAAAGTGGGAGGAAGGTTGTAGTGCACGAAATGGGAGCAAGGTTGTAGTGCACGAAGTGGGAGGAAGGTTGTAGTGCACGAAGTGGGAGGAAGGTCGTAGTGCACGAAGTGGGAGGAAGGTCATAGTGCACGAAGTTTGAGGAAGGTTGTAGTGCATGAAGTGGGAGGAAGCTTGTAGTGCACGAAGTGAGAGGAAAGTTGTAGTAGATAAAATGGGACGAAGGTTGTAGTACATGAAGTAGAAGGTTGTAGTACATGAAGAAGCAAGGTTGTAGTACATGAAGTGGGAGGAAGGTTATAGTACATGAAGAGGGAGGAAGGTTGTAGTACATGAAGAGGGAGTAAGGTTGTAGTGCACTAAATGGGAGGAAGCTTGTAGTGCACGAAGTGAGAGGAAAGTTGTAGTAGATAAAATGGGAGGAAGGTTGTAGTACATGAAGAGGGAGGAAGGTTGCAGTACATGAAGTGGGAGGAAAGTTGAAGTGCATGAAGTGGGAGGAAAGTTGCAGTGTATGAAGTGGGAGGAGGGTTAAGTGCATGAAGTGGGAGGAAAGTTGCAGTGTATGAAGTGGGAGGAAAGTTGTAGTGCATGAAGTGGGAGGAAAGTTGCAGTGTATGAAGTGGGAGGAGGGTTAAGTGCATGAAGTGGAAGGAAAGTTGCAGTGTATGAAGTGGGAGGAAAGTTGTAGTGCATGAAGTGGGAGGAAAGTTGCAGTGTATGAAGTGGGAGGAAAGTTGTAGTGCATGAAGTGGGAGGAAAGTTGCAGTGTATGAAGTGGGAGGAAAGTTGCAGTGTATGAAGTGGGAGGAGGGTTAAGTGCATGAAGTGGGAGGAAAGTTCTAGTGCATGAAGTGGGAGGAAAGTTGCAGTGCATGAAGTGGGAGGAGGGTTAAGTGCATGAAGTGGGAGGAAAGTTCTAGTGCATGAAGTGGGAGGAAAGTTGCAGTGTATGAAGTGGGAGGAGGTTAAGTGCATGAAGTGGGAGGAAAGTTCTAGTGCATGAAGTGGGAGGAAAGTTGCAGTGTATGAAGTGGGAGGAAAGTTGCAGTGTATGAAGTGGGAGGAAAGTTGTAGTTCATGAAGTGGGAGGAAAGTTGTAGTTCATGAAGTGGGAGGAAAGTTGTAGTGCATGAAGTGGGAGGAAAGTTGTAGTTCATGAAGTGGGAGGAAAGTTGTAGTTCATGAAGTGGGAGGAAAGTTGCAGTGTATGAAGTGGGAGGAAAGTTGTAGTTCATGAAGTGGGAGGAAAGTTGTTGTGCATGATGTGGGAGGAGGGTTAAGTGCATGAAGTGGGAGGAAAGTTCTAGTGCATGAAGTGGGAGGAAAGTTGTAGTGCATGAAGTGGGAGGAAAGTTGCAGTGTATGAAGTGGGAGGAAAGTTGTAGTTCATGAAGTGGGAGGAAAGTTGTAGTTCATGAAGTGGGAGGAAAGTTGTAGTGCATGAAGTGGAAGGAAAGTTGTAGTTCATGAAGTGGGAGGAAAGTTGTAGTGCATGAAGTGGGAGGAAAGTTGTTGTGCATGATGTGGGAGGAGGGTTAAGTGCATGAAGTGGGAGGAAAGTTCTAGTGCATGAAGTGGGAGGAAAGTTGTAGTGCATGAAGTGGGAGGAAGGTTCTAGTGCATGAAGTGTGAGGAAGGTTGTAGTGGATGAAGTGTGAGGAAGGTTGTAGTGTATGAAGTGTGAGGAAGGTTGTAGTGTATGAAGTGTAAGGAAGGGTGTCCCGTAGCTCGATCACTAGCACACTCGGCTCACACACTGAGGTCCGGAGTTTGAATCTCCTCCTGTATGACTGGAAAACATTAGGGATGTGTTTCAATAAGACACCTGCTGTCCCTGTCCCTGTTCACCCTTCAGTTTAAAATAGGTGCCTGGGTGTTAGTCGACTGATGTGGGTTGCATCCTGGGACAAAACTGACCTAATTTGCCCAAAATGCACAGCAAAATAAGTGGCTTTCTATATACAGTGGACCCACAGATATTGTCGTCAATGGATTTCATAATATTCGGAAATCATAACATTTTTTTGTCAAAATATTGGCTCGGTGAAAGTCATTGAGCTCGGTAATAGTCATACGTGTCGGACGCATCCGCACGGCAACAGTGGCCCAACATTCAGTGTGCCATTGTTTATCAGCCAGTTAGCACGATCCCGCGTGTTCATTACAATACATTTCGTATTATTCCATTTTTTTAGTGCTAAATAAGCCACCAAAGAAAGTTCCTAGTGCCAGCCAGCCCTTTGGTAAAGGGCTGAGAGAGAGGGAAGAATGTGCCTTCTTCAGTGATTCTGAAATATGTACAATACTAAAGCAGCAGGAGCCGATAAAGACTACAGTGCCAGCCAGCAATAAAGTATAGCATTAACAGTGTAGCAATTAAGTTAAGCGATTAATCGATAGAAAAAGGACAGCACGAAACTGACTCCTCCAATGTTGTTGGAGGTATAGGGCTAATGATTAACACCACCGCCTCTGCTGCCGCCATCACCACCACTATGTAAGGCTTATCTTTCAGTGGCCCTTATACACCCAACAAGAGACAACACAACAACACTCATCACATATGTAATGACATATTTTATTCATTCTAGAGTATATATCATGTTTCTATGTTATTAATATTGTTTATTTTATATAAGATGAATTGTGCTAGATAAATAAGCCATAGAGTTGATATTAGTGTCATACTGAAGGACTATTTTGTCCTGTCCCCCAACACACCTGCCACCGCCACAATTCCTAACATACGCCAGAAATAGACTTCTCTGGAACACTTTTTTGAGCGACAGGGGTCCAGTGACTCTCAAGCTGGTCCTAGTGGCATTAAGAAACAAAGAAGGGAAGTAACCCTGGAAAAGGATTTGATACCTGAAGTCTTTAAGGAAGGGGATTAGCTCTCCAAACAGTAATTTCTCCATCCTCTCCCCTCCCGTCTACAATACACTAAGAAGTGTCTTTAATAAAGGTAAGTGTTAGGTTATTATTGTTTTATTCTTCATGTCTCATTGTTTTCTGTGTAGGTAAATGTATATTTCACGTAAAAAAAATATTGTTTTTAATACTTTTGGGTGCCTGAAACGGATTAACTGGATTTACATTATTTCATATGGGGAAAATGAATTTGGAAATCGCCAAATTCGGCTTTAGTCACACTTTCTGGAAAAGATTAATTACGATAACCAAGGGTTCGCTGTAGTAGTGTCATTGATGTCAGCTAGGCCTGTATACCCTGTACATGTACTTGTAGTAAATAAAAATATAATTATATAATATAGTAAGGTTGTAGTGCATGAAGTGGAAGGTTATAGTACATGAAGTGGGGGGAAAGTTGTAGTGCATGAAATGGGAGGAAGGGTGTGTCATGGGGGGTTCAGAGGAAATATTGCAGTAAGAAATACACTAGCTGGATGCCTGTAGGCATATATTTAATACGAGTTGAGGGGAGCCCAGGAGCCTGCCTGTCAAATTTTCTATGCCTAGCCTTGAACTCACAAGGAATGCTGTGGGCTAGAGTTCACGTATGAGAAACTCGAAATGTCACAGCAAGCCAAAGAGCTATCTATAAGGTAGCTGGGATTATCTAAGTATACGACACAAGTACACAGTAACACTACTGACAGGTGTAATGCATGAAGTGGAAAAATGTAGGGCATGAAGTGGGAGGAAGGTTGTAGTACATGAAGTGGGAGGAAGGTTGTACTGCATGAAGTGGGAAGAAGGCTGTAGTGCATAAAGTGGGAGGAAGGTTGTAGTGCATGAAGTGGGAGGAAGGTTGTAGTGCATGAAGTGCGAGGAAGGTTGTAGTGCATGAAGTGGGAGGAAGGTTGTAGTGCATAAAGTGGGAGGAAGGTTGTAGTGCATGAAGTGGGAGGAAGGTTGTACTGCATGAAGTGAAAGGAAGGTTGTAGTGCATGAAGTGGAAGGAAGGTTGTAGTGCATGAAGTGGGGGGAAGGTTGCAGTATATGAAGTGGGAGGAAGGTTGTAGTACATGATGTGGAAGGAAGGTTGTAGTAAATGAAGTGGGAGGAAGGTTGTAGTGCATGAAGTGGGAGGAAGGTTGTAGTGCATGAAGTGCAAGGAAGGTTGTAGTGCATGGAGTGGGAGGAAGGTTGTAGTGCATGAAGTGGGAGGAAGGTTGTAGTGCATGAAGTGGGAAGGAAGCGTTTACGATGAAGTGAGAGGAAGGTTGTAGTGCATGAAGTGAGAGTAGAGGAAGGTTGTAGTGCATGAAGTGGGAGGAAGGTTGTAGTGCATGAAGTGGGAGGAAGGTTGTAGTGCATGAAGTGGGAGGAAGGTTTTACTGCATGAAGTGAGAGGAAGGTTGTAGTGCATGAAGTGAGAGGAAGGTTGTAGTGCATGAAGTGGGAGGAAGGTTTTAGTGCACGAAGTGGGAGGAAGGTTGTAGTGCAAGAAGTGGGAGGAAGGTTGTAGTGTATGACGTGGGAGGAAGGTTGTAGTGCATGAAGTGGAAGGCAGGTTGTAGTGCATGAAGTGGGAGGAAGGCTGCAGTACATGAAGTGGGAGGGAGGTTGAAGTGCATGAAGTGGTAGGAAGGTTGTAGTGTATGACATGGGAGGAAGGTTGTAGTGCATGAAGTGGGAGGGAGGTTGTAGTGCATGAAGTGGGAGGAAGGTTGTAGTGTATGACGTGGGAGGAAGGTTGTAGTGCATGAAGTGGAAGGCAGGTTGTAGTGCATGAAGTGGAAGGAAGGCTGCAGTACATGAAGTGGGAGGGAGGTTGTAGTGCATGAAGTGGTAGGAAGGTTGTAGTGAAGTGTGAGGAAGGTTGTAGTGCATTGAAGTGTGAGGAAGGTTGTAGTGCATGAAGTGTGAGGAAGGTTGTAGTACATGAAGTGGGAGGAAGGTTGTAGTACATGAAGTGTGAGGAAGGTTGTAGTACATGAAGTGGTAGGAAGGTTGTAGTGCATGAAGTGGGAGAAATGCTGTAGTGAAGTGTGAGGAAGGTTGTAGTACATGAAGTGTGAGGAAGGTTGTAGTACATGAAGTGTGAGGAAGGTTGTAGTACATGAAGTGGTAGGAAGGTTGTAGTGCATGAAGTGGGAGGAAGGTTGTAGTACATGAAGTGGGAGGAAGGTTGTAGTACATGAAGTGTGAGGAAGGTTGTAGTACATGAAGTGGGAGGAAGGTTGTAGTACGTGAAGTGTGAGGAAGGTTGTAGTGCATGAAGTGTGAGGAAGGTTGTAGTACATGAAGTGGGAGGAAGGTTGTAGTACATGAAGTGGGAGGAAGGTTGTAGTACATGAAGTGGGAGGAAGGTTGTAGTGCATGAAGTGGGGGGAAGGTTGTAGTACATGAAGTGGGAGGAAGGTTGTAGTGCATGAAGTGGGAGGTTGTAGTGCATGAGTGGAAAGTAGATTGTGGGGCATGAAGGGGAAGAAGGTTGTAGTGCATGAAGTGGGAGGAAGGTTGTAGTGCATGAAGTGGGAGGTTGTAGTGCATGAGGTGGAAAGTAGATTGTGGGGCATGAAGTGGGAAGAAGGTTGTAGTGCATGAAGTGAGAGGAAGGTTGCAGTGCATGAAGTTGGAAGAAGGTTGTAGTGCAAGAAGTGGAAAGAAGGTTGTAGTACATGAAGCGGGAGGTTGTACTGAATGAAGTGCGAATAAGGTTGTAGGGCACGAAGCGGAAAGTTGATGTGCATGAAACGGGAGGTTGTAGTGCATGAAGTGGGAATAAGGTTGTAGTGTATGAAGTGGAAGTAGTGTATGAAGTGGAAGTAGTGCATGCAGTGGAAGTAGTGCATGAAGTGGGAGGAAGCAATGCATGAAGTGGGAGGAAGCAGTGCATGAAGTGGGAGGAAGCAATGCATGAAGTGGGAGGAAGCAGTGCATGAAGTGGAAGTAGTGTATGAAGTGAGAGGGAGGATGCTGGAAGCAGTGTAAACCTCCTATAAACAACAAGCGATGTAAAGAATAAGTATTAGTAAACACTGACAACAGTACATGTAAGGAACAAATACAAAATGTTAAGTTGTAGCACTAGATGGAACACCAAGACTAGCAGAGGAGCAAGCAACAGAAATGTTAAGTTGTAGCACTAGATGGAATACCAAGACTAGCAGAGGAGCAAGCAACAGAAATGTTAAGTTGTAGCACTAGATGGAATACCAAGACTAGCAGAGGAGCAAGCAACAGAAATGTTAAGTTGTAGCACTAGATGGAATACCAAGACTAGCAGAGGAGCAAGCAACAGAAATGTTAAGTTGTAGCACTAGATGGAATACCAAGACTAGCAGAGGAGCAACAGAAATGTTAAGTTGTAGCACTAGATGGAACACCAAGACTAGCAGAGGAGCAACAGAAATGTTAAGTTGTAGCACTAGATGGAACACCAAGACTAGCAGAGGAGCAACAGAAATGTTAAGTTGTAGCACTAGATGGAACACCAAGACTAGCAGAGGAGCAACAGAAATGTTAAGTTGTAGCACTAGATGGAACACCAAGACTAGCAGAGGAGCAACAGAAATGTTAAGTTGTAGCACTAGATGGAATACCAAGACTAACAGAGGAGCAAGCAACAGAAATGTTAAGTTGTAGCACTAGATGGAACACCAAGACTAGCTAGCAGAGGAGCAAGGAACAGAAATGTTAAGTTGAAGCACTAGATGGAACACCAAGACTAGCAGAGAAGCAACAGAAATGTTAAGTTGTAGCACTAGATGGAATACCAAGACTAGCAGAGGAGCAAGCAACAGAAATGTTAAGTTGTAGCACTAGATGGAACACCAAGACTAGCAGAGGAGCAAGCAACAGAAATGTTAAGTTGTAGCACTAGATGGAACACCAAGACTAGCAGAGGAGCAAGCAACAGAAATGTTAAGTTGTAGCACTAGATGGAACACCAAGACTAGCAGAGGAGCAACAGAAATGTTAAGTTGTAGCACTACATGGAATACCAAGACTAGCAGAGGAGCAAGCAACAGAATTGGTTCCAAGGACTGGCTAGCATTCTTCAAAGGTAAGTTTTCCACTAAGTAGAGTGTAAAAAAAAAATAGTGCAGTCACAATACTATAACTGAAGTACAAAATATCCTGTACCTACAAATACCTTTAAATTCCTAAGAATTTTATTTATCTTAACCAGTTTATAACTGCAAAGGTTTGCCTACCAGGCTCATGGCCTGGTAGGCAAAGCTCTTGCTTCACACACTGAGGGCTTGGGTTTGATTCCCAGCAAGGGTGGAAACATTGGGCATGTTTCCTTACACCTGTTGTGCATGTTCACCCATTAGTAAAATGGGTACCTGGGTGTTAGTAGACTGGTGTGGGTCGCATCCTGGGACAAAACTGACCTAATTTGCCCGAAATGCTCTGAATTACAAGGGGATTTCTATTGTGGTACAGTACTGATGTTAGCTCGGCCTGTATGCCTTCTACATGTACTTGTAGAAATAAAGATATTACATATATTATTATATTATATTATTAAGTGACCAATCACTGTGAATGTTTCACATATTAACTGACCTGTCACTATGTGTGTTTCGTATCCGAGTTATAGGCGACATTGGAAGGTCTCGATGGGTTGCAGAGTCCAGAGATGGGGCTCGCTGCATATTGTGATGTCCACGACTGTTCTTGCTATAATTACAAGAGAAATAATACTTTAAGAATAATGAAATAATAGTAAAACAATACTGAAAATAATTAATAAAGCAAATAATAAACACAAAGAAAAGTGATACTCGAGCTCTTTTCGAGGCTAATGCATGGACTTTTGTCAACGAATTATAGAAAAATCTGAACAGAAATCTGACTTGCATTCAGACAATAAATTTAGAATTAATAATTTTCCTGAACAACTTGCCCCTGTGTGTAATGAGGAACCAAGTGTGTGATCTGAGATATATGAAGGAAACCCAACCCAGTACACTTCACACCTAGTATAACATTCATCACAAACAAAGTTACAGACACAATTCAAATTATAAAAACTACTGAATTTCCAAAGGCTAAAAAGGAGAAATATGGGAGATTGTGGGGAGAAAAGAATGAAGAAAAAGAGCATGAACATCAAAACACAGGCAGTGACAAAAAAAAAGGGGGGGGGGAGAGAAGAGGGCAGGATGGTACTGTAGCCTCAGTGGTGCTCCTACTTCAAGAACTGTTGTTCACTCCTCCCAATGCACACTTTACAACTTTATAAGGACAAGTCAAATGTGAAAAAGCTACTTTGAAAGACATGTGCAAGGTGACAATGAGAACTGCAGTACTGACTGTCAGTACAATAAAACCTTGATACAGTGGACCCTCAAATTTCATAATTAATCTGTTCCAGAGAGTCTGATGAAAGGCAAAAATTTATGAATGGTAAAGCCATTTTCCCCATAAGAAATAATGTAAATCCAATTAATCCATTTCAGACACCCAAAAGTACATCTTAACAAAAAATGCATTTTTTAAAGATTAAATATAGATTTACATACAGAAAACAATGAGAAATAATTATAAAGCACTAATGAAATGGATAAATGAATATCACTATTACATACCTTTATTGAAGACTCTTGTTTGGAGAGGGAGAGTGTTTGGAGATAGGACAAAATAAACGACAAGCTAATATCAACGGCTTATTTATCTATTATAATTCATCTAATACGACATAATAAACAATATTAACAACTTGGAAACATGATAGGTTGGATAAGTACATGAGTGGGAGGGGTTGGATTTGAGTGGGACTTTCACATCAGAGCTTATTTCTTGGGTGGCATTGAAAATTGGGTTGGGCAAATGTTTTGTTAGTGGCATAAATTGTAAAGGACCTGCCTAGTATGGGCCAGCAGGCCTCCTGCAGTTTTCCTCCTTTCTTATGTTCTTATGATATATACTCTAGAATAAATAAAATATGTCATTATGTATGTCACAAGTGATGGTGTGTTGTTGTTGGGTTTATAAGGGCCAATGAGAGCATAAGCCGTACATATATTAAGTGGTAGGGGGCAGCAGCAGAGGCCACTACCACTATTCACACAAATAATGTATGCAATTTATAAATAAGAATATTTACACTTTAATTTATAAATAAGAAATAATCCCTTTTCTGAATGTAAAACTATAGTTATTCTCCATAAAATGTATTTTTTGTTAATATTTTTGGGTGTCTGGAATGGATTAATTGGATTTACATGTTTTCTTATGGGAAATATAAACAAAAAAATACATTTTATAGAGGATAACTATAGTTTTACACACAGAAAAGGGATTATGAAATTCGAGGGTCCACTATTTACACTTACCTTGGAGGAGATGCTAGCAGAGTGCAGCATATGTTGTCAGTGTCCTATATACCTCAAACAACAATGGAGGAGTTAAGTTTTGTGTTGTCATTTATGTATCGCATAACTTACTTGCTACACTGTTAATGCTACACTTTATCACTGGCTGGCAATATAGTCTTTATCGACTCCTGCTGCTTTAGTATCGTACATATCGTAGAGTCACTGAATTACTGAAGAAGGCGCATTCTCCCCTCTCTCTTCCTCCTCCACTTCAGTACTTTGCTACGAGTTCTTTCTTGAATTCTATCGTGTTTCTCACCTTCTTTACCGTACGGCTGGCACTAGAAGCTTTCTTTGGGCCCAAGGATGCTTATTTAGCAGTTGCAAGCAGTTGCGGACGGTGGATGCCGCTCTTGGATGTGTTCTGTATGACCGACGAATCACAAGGCAAATGACGAACCGGGAGGCTATATTTTGATGAAAAAAAGTTACGAAAGGAGAAATTTACGAAGTGCGAGGCTTACAAAACTCGAGGGTCCACTGTAATAGCAAACTTATAATTATAGGCAAAATTTACTGATTAACTTTTCAATGTTCATTGAAGTATATATGTGAAATATGTGCACATTACTGGGATATTTGAAATTATGCTAGCCGAAATTGGTGCCACTTGGGGATGGAACTGGAATGGCAATTGCCGGATCAGTGATGGCTGACCTGTATATTATATGTATATACAGTGGAGTACTTAAGTGCATTTTTTACTATTTTTTAAGATCATTTTGATACAATAAACACCCTTGTTAGTCTGTTATATCGAGGGTTTACTGTATTTTAGCTGTTGCCCACAAGATTCACACTTCCAAGAGCTGCACATTTATTCTAATTTTCCACCCCAATAAGTCACCCACATATTACACCAATTACACCAGCAGGGTGTGGAAACATAAAAACTCAGTATAAACCAACCTGAAAACATCTAAAGACCAAAAGAAGTAAGCGTACTCAGCTCTACAAAGAGACGTAACTACAGCAAATGCCACCAATGTTTTACTGCCAAGCACATGATGTCACAGTTCTTCTATTCAGCCTCTTAAATATATCATAATGGGCCTATAAAATTCAAGCAATATGACTGGAAACAGGGTTTGTTGGTTTTTTAACCCTTTGGGGGTTTCGGCTGTACTAGTACGGCTTATGCACCAGGGTTTTTGACGTACTAGTACGTCTAAATTCTAGCGCCCTCAAATCTAGTGAGAGAAAGCTGGTAGGCCTACATATGAAAGAATGAGTCTATGTGGCCAATGTGCGCGGTATAAAAAAAAATCCTGCAGCACACAGTTCGTAATGAGAAAAAAAAAACTTTCACCGTGTTTTTGGAATAAAACAGCGACTTTGCACTGTATTTTCGTATGGTATTTATTGTTGTATTCTAGTTTTCTTGGTCTCATTTTATAGAATGGAAGACATATTACAGAAATTGAGATGATTTTGACTGGTTTTACAATGAAAAGTACCTTGAAATTGAGCTCGAAGTAGCAGAAATGTTCGATTTTTACCAAAGTTCAAACTAAACAAATCATGCCAAGCTTCCAATACACGTCGACTGGTGAGTCTAATATTCTTTCACAAGTGGGCTGATATTATTTATACCATTTCTACACTAATGCAGTAGTCTGCATAATAGTAAATCTTCTATTTTTTGTGAGAATAAAAATTCAAAGTGGAAAGCAAAAGAATGTAAGAGGGCCGTGGGGACGTGACTAATGAACAGAGGAAATGTTATTTTAGTGCCAGGAATGTCTTTCTTGTTTATTCTGGACCCTATTTGGAAATTGGCATCTTTTGAAATTTGTGTGAAATTGGCAAAATTGCTAAATTCTGACCACTTTATTGGATAGTTGAAATCGGTAAATGGGAGGTTTCTTGTACTCATTTGATAGAAAAAAATGGAGTTCTAGCAAAATAGTTATGATTTTTGTCAACAAGTACACTGGAATTGGCCGAAAATAGGGCTGAAAGTGGGCAACATCGCCGATGTGTAAACATCGTCGAGACCGCTAACTTTGCGAGGGCATAATTCCGTAAGTTTTCCATCAAATTTCATACTTTTGATGTCATTATGATCGGGAAAAGATTCTCTATCTTTTCATAAGAAAAAATAATTTTTTTTTTTTATATATATTTTGGCGACCCTGAGAACAAGTCTCTGAGAGGGCCTGACGACCCCCAAAGCGTTAAGCAAGTATATTATCTCCAACTCTCCCCCCACATCCAAGGGAACAGAAGGCAGGTGTTCTACACTGATGCAATATGAATCAAAACAATCTCCCTACTGTAGGGGATTTGACCAAACACATGAAGAATTTCTGGCTGCTATCAAAAGGTCAGAAGATACAATGTGACACTGTGATCCTTGCAAGACAGCTGCACACAGCTATAAGATCAAGTAGCTAAGCAAGATAATAAAATAAATTAACTAAAAACCATGGCAAACCTTCAAATAAGCAAGCAAGATTAAATAAATAAACAAGATGAAACGGTTAAGACAAATCAGGAACTAATAACATTTCTTCCAGCACAAATCCAAATTCAAGAATCTCAACACAAAACAAACTGAAAGTTAAGACACAGGTGCAACATCTGGATATCTTTATTGTAGATGTTTCACCATCCAGTGGCTTTATCAATACAGATTCTAGGACATAATTGGAAGACAGTAGAACTATATACAAAAGATGAGGTAATCAGTCCCTCAGTGACTATGCCCTCATCTGCTACACGTCCCTATCCACTGGCGCCTATATAACCGCCAGTCTCCTTGCCTTTGCTCCAGATTCTCCACCACTACGATGCTGTGAACACTAACTCCAAGGCTGAGGGACTGATTACCTCATCTTCTGTATATAGTTCTACTGTCTTCTAATTATGTCCTGGAATCTGTATTGATAAAGCCACTGGATGGCGAAACGTCTACAATAAAGATATCCAGATGTTGCACATGTGTCTTAACTTTCAGTTTGTTGGTATTTTATACCTTTCTTGCACAAAACAAACTGAAGCAGCTGTCCAACAAATGTATGTGGTGGAGCAACTATAACTTAGTGACTTATCATGAGGAGCTCTGTCTTTCCTTCAAGAAAACTGTGATAACATAGTGAATAATCCTTTGAAAAAATAAACTTAAAGACAACATAAAGCCTGCACACATCACAGAAGCATATAGAATAGGCATACCAGTGACTGGTACCTCACAACCTATCATAATCAAACTTGTCAATAACTATAAAAAAGGGTCTCATCAATGCTGTCATATGGATGAAAATGCACATATGTGAAAGAGTGCCTAATAAAACAATGTCAAGACTTACTTTAGTCACTACAGCAAAAGCACAAACTGAATCCAGGTAAAATCAGACCAATGCTAAGTTGGCAAAGTAGTTCATGATTCTTAGTTCACCTAAAAATTATTATTATAATCATGGGGAAGTGCTAAACCCATAGGGATTATATGGCGACTGTGGGAGGCAGGAATAGAAGGTATTCAGGCTCAATTCAGGGAACTGGAGCACAGATCCAATTCCCTAGATCGAGAGCCCCTCACCACCATCAACGACCCTTCCTTGAGGGGTTCACCTAGAAAGCACAAATATGCTGTGAAAATGACGTACGTATTTTTCTTATACAGTGGACCCCTGGTTTTTGTAATTAATCCGTTCCAGAGAGAGTGACTAAACCTGAATCTATTTCCAAATTCATTTTCCCCATAAGAAATAATGTAAATCCAATTAATCCGTCCAGACACCCGAAAGTATTACCAAAAATTATTTTTTTATAGATTTACATACAGAAAAGAATGAGAAATCAAGTATAAAACAATAATATCACACTTACCTTCATTGAAGACTCTTGTTGGTGTATGGAAGATGGGAGGAGGGGAGAGGGTTTGGGTGATGTTCCTCCACAAATGTTTGCACCTCACTCCACTTTGCACAAATGTCCTTAATCTTAGAAGAAGGCACCTTCTTCCCTCTCTCTTTCTCCTCCTCTGAAGCAATTTCCTCAGCTGGTGTACATAAGAACATAAAGCAGGAACACTGCAGCAGAAATGCAGGCCTGTTGGCCCATACTAGGCAGGTCCTTCACAAATCATCCCACTAACAGAATCGTATTTTGCCAATCCAATTTTCAATGCTTCCCAAGCAATAAACTTTGATAATTCTATTCACTCATGCGTAAGTCCCACTCAAATCAAATCATGTGTGTGGGGAAATACCCTGGCTGGTGTGTGGAGAAGTACCTGGCTGGAGTGTGGGGAAGTACCCTGGCTGGTGTGTGGGGAAGTACCCTGGCTGGTGTGTGGAGAAGTACCCTGTCTGGTGTGTGGGGAAGTACCCAGGCTGGTGTGTGGGGAAGTGCCCTGGCACTTCCCCACAGATTAAGTAACGTGTTTGCGTCAAAATATTGGCTCGGTTAATGACACTGAACTCGGTTAAAGTCATTCGTCCCGAACATGTCCGTGCGCTGTGAGCAGCCCGATACTCCATGTACAGCCAGTGTGCCATTGTTTACCAGCCAGAGAGGACAATTCAACGCACACATGCAATACATTTTGTATTATTCCCATCTGTACCTAAAAAAAAATTTAGTGCACCCTTGGTAAGGTAAAACACCAAGAAAAAAAAAGTTTAGAAGATACTTGGTAAAGAGGTGAAAACCACCGGGTACTTTCCAAACACCACAGGGTATTTCCCCACACCAGCCAGGTACTTCCCCAACACCACCAGTGTCTTCCCCACACACCGCCAGGGTACTTCCCCACACACACACCCAGGGTACTTCCCCACACACCACCCAGGGTACTTCCCAACACCAGCCAGGGTACTTCCCCAACACACCAGCGGGGTACTTCCCACATACCAGCCGGGGTACTTCCCACACACCAGCCAGGGTACTTCCCCACACACCCACCAGGTACTTTCCCCACCACCAGACCCACATACCAGCCAGGTACTTCCCCCACACACACCAGGGTACTTCCCCCACACCACCAGGGTACTTCCCACACACCAGCCGGACTTCCCCAAACCACAAAATTCCCCACATACCAGCCCAGGGTACTTCCCCAACCAGAGGATTCCCCCACACCGCCAGGAAACTCCCCCAAAAACAACCAGTACTTCCCCACAACCAGCCAGGGTACTTCCCACAACCCCTAGCCAGGGTACTTCCCCACAACCACCCAGGTACTTCCACCACACACCCCCCAGGAACTTCCCCCACATACCAGCCAGGTACTCCCCACATACCAGACAGGGTATTTCCCCCCACAACCAAGCCCGCAATGAATAAATTCCAACCCAAAAAAAAACAAAACCCCTATAGCCACAGGCTTCGTTCCCCCCCAAAAAAACATCCCACCCTTGCGGGCCCGTTCCCAATTCCCACCAAGGGGGGGGGGACTGGTGACACCATTATGAACTCAGCCTCTAAAGGGTAACACTTGAAAAACCATGCTCAGCTACCAGGTAACCCTTCCCCATTTTAGTATTCCAGGTCCCAATCCAACCAAAATCAGAGGAGGGAAAAATTCTTTAAGAAAGGTGTAACTTCCCAGATACCGACAGGTATTACACAACCAGAGTAATTCAAAAGTGGAAACTTCCCCAAAAAGGTTTTAATTTTCCCAAATTACTAACAGAGGAAGGTATTGAACACACAGAGTGGACCCCACATGCCAGTTTCAACCAAAAAGGGAAATTTTTCCAACAGTGGTTCTTCCCAATCCCCAGAATCTAAAAACCAACATATATTAGGGCGGCATAAAGTGAATGAATTTAAGTTTATTGGCTTGGGAAAGGGGCCCATTGTAAAATTCCGGATGGGAAATTTTGTATTTGAATAGAAACAGATTGTTTGTTAAGGTCCCTGCCTATTAGTGGGCCAACATTTTGCAAGTGTTTTTTTCCAATTTGCTTCAAAATTTATGGGTGCAACATCCCCTGAACACAGCTTTTTGCGGTCATAAATTTCTCAACAGTGTTCTGCAATCCTAAGGGTCCCAGGGTCTGCTGTTTCCCCTAAAACGGTAACCCCCCAAGGGTACGAAACCCTGCACTCTATGAGAAATCCTTTTTTTGTATAGCCTATTTAGTTTAAGAGGGGTAGATTTTTTAGGGTCAAAAAAATTTTGAAAATATTGATTTGTGAGGGGAAAAATGTAATGGAGGTTTTTCAGTTAAAGGGGTTGGTCTTCATGAGATGTTACCCTGTCCGTTAAGTTAAATTGGAACAAAAGGTGGTTTTTCATTTTTTTCAAGGTTTAAATTTTTAGGTTGAAGAAAAAAAATTATCTTTTGCGGTGTCTCAGGTGGAGAAGTTTACAATGTTTTTTATATTTCTAGATTTAAAGGAAAGTTGGTTTCTGAAAGGGAGAGTGAAAAAAGGGAAGGTGCCTTTCCTTCAGGAAATTTAATAAAGGAAGTTTGAGGTGTTTAGTCCAATCCCGAAAATTCTAAGAAAACCCTTTACATTAATTAGTGGCGGGAATTTTCGTAAGCTACCCCTGGGTAGATGTGGTAGAAAAGATTTGGGGAAACCTATAGGTGAAGGTTAAAAAGGCTTGCTGACTATGTTAACAAAATGTCCCAGGATGGGAATTACCCTCTTATGGGGTATAATTTGAAAATTAACTTACCCTCGGTTTTTTGGGGCTTGTAATTGGTTTCCGAATTGTTTTATTTGGGGAAAATTCCCAAACTTCATAGCATTCCCCTTAATCGCTTTTTTCCAATTTATTTATTAAATTTTCCCAGAGGCCCCAAAACATCCCCTTAGTTGAACACATGTGTTTTTGGTCCTGTTTCCCAAAAATTTTGGTTCTGCATCCCTAAACCCATCAAACTGGCCTTATTTCCAAAAAACAAAATAACCTTTTCCTCCCCCCTATGACAGGAAAACCACTTGTAACCGAATATCAGCTTGGGGTTTTTGACCAGGAAAAAAAATGGTAGTTTGGAAGAGAGCTAAGAATTTTTCCCATTTCCCTTTCGAAAACAATGAAACATACCAACTTCTTTAAAAAATTACTACCTTTTTCTTCCCCAACACTTTTTCTTGCTGAGGAAACGTGCACGTTCCCTTTAAGCAAGAAAAAACCCAGTCAAGTTGAAGGAAAAAAGTTCAGTTTAACGAAATTTGGGAAAATGTTAAAAATTTTTGAAAAAAACTGGTAAAATTTTCTACCAGCTTTTCAAAAAGGGAAACCAAAAAAACCCCTTTTTTATTTTTGGCAAAAGTGGGGAAAATTAAAATCTTTCCTTGGGGGTTAAAGGAAATTTTTTAAAAAAAGTCTGTTTCCCCCTTGCAAAGGAAAACCGCGAAAAAGGATGTTTCAACATAGGGACGTGTTGGACACCTCATGAAATTCAATGAAGCTAAATTAGTGATTAAAGAAGATCGACTTAAGATGGAGAAAATGCATTGAAGCTGCACTAATCACTGTCAGTAACACTATAAAGCAAAAATCCGGTAGTTACAGTATTTCAAAATTACTAATCAAGAGGATATTACCCATCCTGGGAACTGCTGTTACATGATGTCAGCAGGTCCCTCTCTAACCTCACCTCCTTAGTTCCACTACAACTACTACTACCACCTCTACCCACGCGTCACTTCACCTGACTCCTGCCACTATATATATGCGTTTTCTTAGATTTCTCTGTATTAGGACTGAAGAAGCCACTCGTGGCGAAATGTTTCCTTTAATAAATGTCCTGAACTGTACATAAGCGTCTTTTTCCACATTACTACGATTATTTATTTTATCATTAATAAAGTTCGGTTTATGGCCTTTAAACATTCTCATTGCTAAACATTAGTCACTGGTCATGCAGCAGTGATGTAACTGGCATTTACTACACCTATCCCCCCATCCTTGGATTTCATGGGGGTGACACCAAAGATGCCACCCTGGGTGGCACCAACGATTCCGCCCCAGGTGACACCAACCCTAGCGACGCCTCTGATCTACAATGACAATGCTGTGTCCCATTTTAGGGAAATCTTAGAGAGACGCCAGAAACAGAGCTCTCTGGACAGATTTTTGGTGCAACAGGGGTCCAGTGACTCTCAAGTTGGTCCTATTGGCATTAAAAAACAAAGAAAGGAGGTAACCCCAGAAAAGGACTTGTTACCTGAAGTCTTTATGGAAGGGGATTCCCCTTCCAAACAATTGTAAACTCCTTCACCCTCTGCCTTCCTCTCATCTCATCACTCATCAATACATCTTCAATAAAGATAAGTGTCATTTCAGTATTGTTTATTCTGCATGTCTCATAGTTTTCTGTGTAGGGAAATTTACACTTAATGTTAAAAAAAATTATTTTGTTTAATACTTTTGGGTGTCTGGAATGGATTAATTGGATTTCCATTATTTCTTATGGGGAAAATTAATTCAGATAATGAAAAAATCGGTTAAAGACAAGCTCTCTGGAATGGATTAATGTCATTACCCAAGGGTCCACTGTAGTAGGAGTCTAAGAAATAAGATAGATGAGCTAAGATTACTTGCAAGTGCAGGGATAATAGAAATTTTTGCTATAACAGACCTGGTTCAACTTGAAAAAATAGAGAAATGCCTTCTGAATCAACATACAGGATTATAAACTATTCCACACTGACAGCATCAACAGGAAGGGTGGTGGAGTGGCGATGTATGTCAGAGATAATTTAAATTGTCGTGTTAAACAAGATGTAAGATTAGAAACATCGGACACAGAATCGTAAAAAATTAATTTTGGGTGTGATTTATAGGCCCCCAAAAATTGATAGGGAGTGCAGTAGGCTGCTATAGAACAAAATTCATAAGGCATCTAAATGTGAAAATGTTGTGTTAATGGGAGATTTTATCTTTAAACAAATTGATTGGAACAATATGACAGGAAATCTTGAGTCTAGTGACTTTCTTGATATGGTTCAGGACTGCTTTTTAGAACAGTTTGTGACAGAACCAACTAGAGGAAACACCCTGCTTGACTTGGTTCTTGCCAACAAAGAATCACTAGTTAATAATCTTGAGGGTAATGATTGGCTAGGGGAAAGCGATCACAAATCTCTTATTTTCAATATATCATGGAATTACCCCGATAACTGCAATCAAGTCGCTGTCCCAGATTTCTGCTTGGCCCACTTCATGAGACTGAGAAATTACCTGGCTGGGCTAAATTGGGATGACTTTACTATGGGTCAGGTAGGTATTGGTGATTGCCAATATGACATATTTCAAAGAATAGTGCTAGCTGCCCAGACGACTTTTGTCCTGAGCACAGAAATTAGATCTAACAAAAATGATCCCAAATGGATAAATAATAGATTAAAACATCTCATAGACCAAAAGAGAGGCATAAATAGGCATATCAAAAGAGGGGGAAGGGCAGTTAAGAAATCAATATATTCAATTAGAGAGAGAAATAAAAAAAAAGGAATAAGAAAAGCAAAAAGAGATTATGAAGCTAAAGTCGCAAGGGATTCGAAGACTAACCCAAAAGGGTTCTTTCAGGTATACAGAAGTAAGATTAGGGACAAAATAGGCCCACTTAAGAGTAACTCAGGTCAGATCACTGACAGTGATAAGGAAATGTGTGATCTTTTCAATACCTACTTCCTCTCAGTTTTTACTCAGGAAGATACTAGCGATATTCCAGAAATAATAAATTATGTAGAACAGGACTATAATAAACTATGCATGATTAGGGTAACTAGTGATATGGTTCTAGGACAATTAGAGAAATTAAAACCTAACAAATCCCCAGGACCTGATGAACTGTCTGCGAGGGTTTTAAAGGAATGTAAAGAGGAACTTAGCAAACCCTTGGCTAATCTTTTCAATATATCACTACAAACTGGCATAGTGCCAGGTAAGTGGAAAATGGCAAATGTAATACCTATTTACAAGGAAGGTGACAGGTCCTTAGCTTCGAACCATTGACCAATAAGCTTTACTTCCATAGTTGGTAAATTTATGGAATCAATAATTGCCGAAGCAATTTGTAGCAATCTTGAAAGGCATAAATTGATTAATGAATCTCAGCACGGTTTTACAAAGGGGCGTTCCTGTTTTATGAATTTACTTTCTTCACTAAGGTATTTGAGGAGAAAGATCATGGTATTGAATATGATACTGTGTATATGGAATTCAGTAAGGCTTTCGATAGTTTCCCATCAGAGGCTGTTGAGAAAACTTAAGGCACACGGAACAGGAGGAGAAATTTTTTCCTGGGTAGAGGCATGGTTGACAAATAGGCAGCAGTTTGCATAAATGGGGAGAAATCAGAATGGAGGCACGTCGCAAGCGGTGTTCCACAGGGGTCGGTGTTGGGCCCCTTGTTGTTCACAATTTACATAAACGACATAGATGATGGAATAAATAGCGACATAAGCAAATTTGCTGATGACACCAAAATAGGCCATCCAATTCATTCTAATGAGGACATTAGAGCACTCCAGGATGATTTGAATAGACTGATGCAGTGGTCAGAGAAGTGGCAGATGCAGTTTAATATAGTTCTAAATGTTGGACAGGAAAATAACCATGCCACATATAAACTAAAATAATGTAGCTCTTAATATTACAGACTGCGAAAAGGATTTACGAGTTCTGGTTAGCAGTAATCTGAAATCAAGACAACAGTGTATCAGTGTTTGCAATAAAGCTAACAAAATCCTTGGCTTCATAGCTATGAGTATACAGTGGACCCCCGGTTAACGATATTTTTTCATTCCAGAAGTATGTTCAGGTGCCAGTACTGACCGAATTTGTTCCCATAAGGAATATTGTGAAGTAGATTAGTCCATTTCAGACCCCCAAACATACACGTACAAACGCACTTACATAATTGGTCGCATTGGGAGGTGATCGTTATGCGGGGGTCCACTGTATATAACAGAAGTGCTCAGGTTGTTCTTCAATTCTATATATCTTTGGTTAGGCCTCATTTAGATTATGCTGCACAGTTTTGGTCACCATATTACAGAATGGATATAAATGCACTGGAAAACGTACAAAGGAGGATGACAAAATTGATCCCATGTATCAGAAATCTTCCCTACGAAGATAGATTGAGGGGCCCTCACTAGAAAGGCGTAGAATTGGGGGGATATGATTGAGGTGCATAAATGGAAAACAGGAATTAATAAAGGGGATGTAAACAGCGTGCTAAAAATATCTAACATAAACAGGACTCGCAGTAATGGTTTTAAATTGGAAAAATTCAGATTCAGGAAGGATATAAGAAAGCATTGGATTGGTAATAGAGTTGTAGATGAGTGGAACAAACTCCCGAGTACCATCATAGAAGCTAAGACGTTGTGAAGTTTTAAAAATAGGTTGGATAATACATGAGTGGGTATGGGTGGGTGTGAGTTGAACCTGACTAGCTTGTGCTATTAGGTCGGATGCTGTACTCCTCCCTTAACCCTTTCAGGGTCGACAGGCCCTCTCAGAGACTTGTTCTCAGGGTCGGCCAAATTTAAAAAAAAAAAAAAATTATTATTTCTTATGAAAAGATAGAGAATCTTTTCCCGATCATAATGACACCAAAAGTATGAAATTTGATGGAAAACTTACAGAATTAAAGCTCTCGCGAAGTTAGCGGTTTTCGACGATGTTTACGCATTGGCGATTTTGCCCACTTTGAGCCCTATTTTCGGCCAATTCCAGTGTACTTGTCGACAAAAATCATAACTATTTCGCTAGAACTCTATTTTTTTTCTATCGAATGAGTACAAGAAACCACCCATTTACCGATTTCAACTATCCAATACAGTGATCAGAATTTAGCAATTTTGCCAATTTCACACAAATGTCAAAAGATGCCAATTTCTGAATAGGATCCAGAATAAACAAGAAAGACATTCCTGGCACTAAAATAACATTTCCTCTGTTCATTAGTCACGTCCCCACACCTCTCTTACATTCTTTTGTTTTCCACTTTGAATTTTTATTCTCACAAAAAAATAGAAGATTTACTGTTATGCAGACTACTGCATTAGTGTAGAAATGGTATAAATAATATCAGCGCACTTGTGAAAGAATATTTCTGCTACTATGAGCGCAATTTCAAGGTAGTTTTCTTTGTAAAACCAGTCAAAATCATCTCAATTTCTGTAATATGTCTTCCAGTCTATAAAATGAGACCAGGAAAACTAGAATACAACAATAAATACCATACGAAAATACAGTGCAAAGTCGCTGTTTTAATCCAAAAACACAAAGTTTTTTTTCCTTCATTACGCACTGTGTGCTGCAGGATTTTTTTTTATACCGCGCACACTGACCACATAGACCCATTCTTTCATATGTAGGCCTATCAGCTTTCTCTCACTAGATTTGGGGGCGCTAGAATTTAGGCGTACTATTACGTCAAAAACCCTGGTGTGTAAGCCGTACTAGTACGGCCGAAACCCAGAAAGGGTTAAATGACATGAATGACTTGACTAGGTCAAGGCGTTAGCTTAAGCTGGTGGGAGAATTGGACTTGCCTCGCATAGGCCAGAATGCCTGTTGGTGTTCTTTCTTTCTTATGTTCTTAACCCTTTCAGGGTTTCGGCCGTACTAGTACGGCTTACGCACCAGAGTTTTTGACGTACTAGTACTCCTAAATTCTAGCGCCCTCAAATCTAGTGAGAGAAAGCTGGTAGGCCTACATATGAAAGAATGGGTCTATGCGGTCAGTGTGCATGGCATAAAAAAAACCCTGCAGCACACAGTGCATAATGAGAAAAAAAAAAACTGACCGTGTTTTTGGATTAAAACAGCGACTTTGCGCTGTATTTTCGTATGGTATTTATTGTTGTATTCTAGTTTTCTTGGTCTCATTTTATAGAATGGAAGACATATTACAGAAATTGAGATGATTTTGACTGGTTTTACAAAGAAAAGTACCTTGAAATTGAGCTCAAAGCAGCAGAAATGTTTGATTTTTACCAAAGTTCAAAAGTAAACAAATCATGCTATGCGTCCAATACACGTCAACTGGTGAGCCTAATATTCTTTCACAAGTGCGCTGATATTATTTATACCATTTCTACACTAATGCAGTAGTCTGCATAACAGTAAATCTTCTATTTTTTTGTGAGAATAAAAATTCAAAGTGGAAAGCAAAAGAATGTAAGAGGGCCGTGGGGACGTGACTAATGAACAGAGGAAATGTTATTTTTGTGCCAGGAATGTCTTTCTTGTTTATTCTGGACCCTATTTGGAAATTGGCATCTTTTGAAATTTGTGTGAAATTGGCAAAATTGCTAAATTCTGACCACTGTATTGGATAGTTGAAATCGGTAAATGGGTGGTTTCTTGTACTCATTCGATAGAAAGAAATGGAGTTCTAGTGAGATAGTTATGATTTTTGTTGCCTAGTACACTGGAATTGGCCGAAAATAGGGCTCAAAGTGGGCAAAATCGCCAATCCGTAAACATCGAGACCGCTAACTTCGCGAGAGCGTAATTCTGTAAGTTTTCCATCAAATTTCATACTTTTGGTGTCATTATGATCGGGAAAAGATTCTCTGTCTTTTCATAAGAAAAAATAATTTTTTTTTTTTTTGAAATTTGGGCAACCCTGAGAACAAATCTGGGAGAGAGCCTGGGGACCCTGAAAGGGTTAATGGACAATGCTCCTGCTCATCCTCCAAACTTAGTAGACCTCTTGTTCAGGGACTTCAGTTTTATAACAGTGAAGTTCTTGCTTCCTAACACCACTCCTCACCTCCAGCCGACGGACCAGCAGATCATTTCAAACTTCAAAAAACTCTACACAAAAGCAGTGTTTGAAAAGTGCTTTGAAGTGACCACAGACACTAAGTTGACCCTAAGAGAGTTCTGGAGATATCACTTCAATATCTACAGCTCCATAAGCCTTATAAGTAAGGCTTGGGAGGGAGTGACTTCCAGGACTTTGAACTCTGCTTGGAGATAATTATGGCCAGATTGTGTCCAAAAGAGGGATTTTGAAGGGTTTGAGGCTGACCCTGACTCTGACCCAGCTGACCCTCTGCCTGTTGTGGACTTTATTGTGGCATTGGGGCTGGAGGTGAGTGACGAGGATGTTTAAGAGTTGGTGGAGGACCACAGGGAAGAGCTAACCACTGAAGACTGCAAGAGCTTCATCTGGAACAGTATCAGACCACAGCTGAGAACCTTGCTTCAGAGGAGGAGGAAGAGGAAGTGGATGAGGTGCCTTCTTCAAAGATTAAGGAGATTTGTGCCAAGTGGAATGTTGTCCAAATGTTTGTGGAGAAGTACCACCCTGAGCAAGCTGAAACAAGCCATCTTTGCAACAAGTTCAGTGACAAAACCATGTCCCATTTTAGGGAAATCTTGAAGAGGTGCCAGAAACAGAGGACTGCTTTGCTTTTCAAACTTTTCGAATTTAGAACTAGCTCCTGGAATGGATTAAGTTCGAAATTTGAGGTTCCACTGCAATTTATTCACATATATTTCATCTTTTCTCTTCATAATTGATCAATTAATATTACTGCTACTCCTTCTTAAGCTCTGATTCTCTCGGATATACCTGACCTAATCCTATTTACACTTCCTCATTGAAATTCTCCTACTTCCTTTAGCTTTGTTTTGCTTAGAGCTAGGACATCATGCTTCTTTTTATTTAATAATCTTATCTTTAGACAACTTAATTCTATTATGCCAAGAATTAAAATTCTCTAACTTTAGCCATACAATATCAAGTTCAAGATTTAGTTTGCATGACAAGCTCTGCATAAACAATGTCTTTCCATAAAATATGAAATAAATGTCACCTAAGTTTGTAAACAATTTTATACATTTTAAAAACATTTAACTCAATGAACATTCCCTACCAAAGCAGGGTGACCACAAAGAAGAAAACATATTTACCCTTATTCATTCTATTGTCTTGCCAGAAGTGTGCAGACATCACAATCAGATTAACTTCCAACAGCAACTTCCTCATCCTTCCTTCAGTCCATTTTTTTATATATATATTTTTGAAGCTTTAAGAACTGATTATTTGGACCCTAACATTGGTTTGTCTATTCCAAGTGCTTCTGAAGTTACTGATAATTAATTTCTTATCTAAGGCTTTCTTTAACCTTTTGACTGTCACAACAACAAATCCTAAGGTGTCTCCTGGTGTCGAAAAATTTTGAAAAAAAAAAAAAATCAAATGAAATGATAGAGAATCTTTTCCCGATGGTAATGACGCCAAAAGAACGAAATTTGATGGAAAACTTATGGAATTATGCTCTCACAAAGTTAGCGACCTCGGCGATATTTACGAATTGGCGATTTTGTCCACTTTGAGCCTTATTTTCGGTTAATTCCATTGTTCTAGTCGACCAAACTCATAGCTATTTCTTTAGAACTCCATTTTTTCTATCGACTGAGTACAAGAAACTGCCCATTTACCGATTTCAACTACCCAAAAACGTGATCAGAAATTTGCAATTTGGCCAATTTCACACAAATTAAAAAATATGTCAATTTCAAAATAGGGTCCAGAATGAACACTGCAGACATTCCTGGCTCTAAAATAACATTTTCTTTGTTCATCAGTCACATCTCCAGGCCCCTCTGATATTACTCTTGCTTTCTATTTTGAATTTTTATTCAAACAAAAAAGAAGAAGATTTACTGTTATGCAGACAACTACAATATTGTAATAATTGTATAAATAATGTCAACTCATTCATGGCTGAATATTAGAATGGCTAGTTGGACATTTATTGGACAATGACATCATTTGTATACTTTTGAACATCGCCAAAAATCAAACATTTCCTCTACTTTGAGCTCCACTTCAAGGTTCTCTTCTTAGTAAAACCAATCAAAATCACCTCTATTTCTATAATATGTTTTCCATTCTATTAAATGAGACCAAGAAAACGAGAATACAACCATAAATACTATACGAAAATAGACCACAAAATCGGTATTTTAATCCAAAAACAAGGTCGGAGTTGTTTTTTTCTCAATATGCACTGCGTGCTGCAGGATTTTTTTTTATATGGTGCACACTGACCACACAGACCCATTCTCTCACATGTGGGCCTACCAGCTTCTGCTTGATTTGAAGCCGCTAGAATTTTTGAGTCAAACACGGTGGCTCGTAAGATGTATATATACAACCAAAACAGTCAAAGGGTTAATTATTTTGATCACCATACAGTGTATGATAATACACACAATATGCAAAACAAGCTATTATATTAAATTTGCTCAACCTTGAGTGAAACAGTCCCAATAAAAGCTTGTTTTACATATGGCCTCTTAATACTAATACCCACCAGGATTACACATTTGCATCCACCATACCGACACAATTTCACTAGATCCTCACATGGAAAGTCCAAGTAATTCAGTATCTTCAAATCATAATGTTATTGATCTGTGGCATCTACTAGTAGATCATGAGTTTATGGTTGGGTAGCTAGAAAGGCAAATTATGCAGCCATTTACATCTAGAGAAATTAAATAACACCCTCATGGTCTTAATGATCCTTCCATGTTTTTTGTAGTACGTATAATGTTCGGCTTTTTTATTGATAGCTCTTCTAATTAATGTATAATTGTTAATTGCTTAACAAGCTGGGTTTAGTATGCTTTTGATAATATAGATGGCTATAGGCATCTTGTAGCTAATGCAGTTTTTCTGACTTAAAGAGGGCCTGCTGCCTCTTATTAAGTATGATGCCTATGGTATATCCAATCACCCCAATTGAGAGTTATGTTGTTTAGGCAGTAGCCTTTGTTTTTGTTGTTGATGATGGAGAGACAGATTAGCATTAGCACCAATTTAAGTGAATTTTCTTTGTAAAGTCTCATCACTCTCACTGTTCTTTGACACTATTCACTTACCTCTGCCTCCAGTTATATTACTTAAAAGTGCAGAACAGCTTTTATATAGTGACAATGAAGAGAAATAAACATACATTCCTCAACATGTAGTAGTGGCACAAGAATACACAACTGCCAAATTCAAAACAATTCTAGACCATGCACTGACAGAACACAATCTTACCTTCATGGAGTTAGGTCTATTAAAAGATTTAACCCTTAAACTGTCCAAACAAATTTACATTCACATGCGTAGTGCTCCAAAAGTAGATCTATGTTTTTTTTACATATTTTCAAATATAACCAAAAAAAAAGTAGATCAAAGTTTTTTTTTTTACACATTTTCAAATGTAAAAAAAAGAAAAGATCTACTTTTTTTACATACTTTCAAATGATGAAAAAACGTAGATCTACGTTTGGACAGTTTAAGGGTTAAACAAATAAGTAAAAGCATTTAAAATAATGGAATACTATAAGTTATGGAATAAAGTACCGATGGTCTGCAATTTGTGAAGCCTGTCCCGTCTCCTTTCTTAAATCAGGGATTACACTTTCGTCTTCCCCACCTCAGGCAGGCGCACACCCCCAAAACGCACCACACGCCCCAAACCACAGCAGGGCACCCCCCGCACACACACACACAAAACACAGATAGAGAGAGAGAGAGAGAGAGAGAGAGGAGAGAGAAGAAGAGAGAGAGAAAAGAAAAGAGAAAAAGAGAGAGAGAGGGGAGAGAGAGGGGAAAAGAGATAGAGAGAAGATAGAGAGAGTTTAGAAAAGAGGGAGATGGGAGAGGAGAGATAGAGGAGAGAGATAGAGAGATAGAGAGATAGAGAAGAGTTTAGAAAAGAGTTTTAAGAGAGGATAAAAGAGAAAAGATAGAGGAAGATGAAAGGGTTTAAAAGAGAGAGATAAGAGTTTAAAAACCCCTTAACCTGAAAATAGTTTGGGCAATAAAGCGGGGGACCCAAAAACCCTTTGTAAAACCCTTTTAAAAAAAAAGAGATAGAAAAAAGAGACAAGAGAATATTGAGAGATAGAAGAGAAAGAAGATAAGAATAGAGAGAGAGATAGAGAATAGGGGAGAAGAGGGGGGGGTAGTCCCTGTTCACAAAAAGAAGAGAAAGGGCAGAAATCGCTACTACAGACCAGTGTTACTCCTGTAAAATCACTGGAAAAGATCCTTGAACAAAAATCTCAAGGCAAAGATAGATTTTTTTGACACCCCTCACTACTTTTGTGATCTCAAAAAGGCTTCAGGGAAAGGTTACCTGCGCTGATCTGCTTTTTAAACCCTCCACTAAGTGGAAACCATCACGGGAAATGAATCCAAAGTCGGGCTGTTTGGTAGCACTGGACATTGCGGTGTTTTCGCCCGGGGTGTGGCACAGGGCCTCTTAGCAAAACTTCAACACGGGGAAATTGCAGGCCCAATGCAATGCCCTCCCAGTGTTTTCCCCTTCATGGTAGATCTCTAAGCCCTAGTTTCCCTCAAGGGAAGGGAAAATCAGAAAGACACCCCTTTTGGGGGAAAAGTGTTCCAAAAGGGGAAGCTAACTATTTAAAACCTCTATGAGGTTATGATCAGAGAAAAATATTTTTGGGAAACCGTTATGCCCCGATCAGTTCCTCGTTGTTTGTGAATATCAAATCCAGGGTTTTTCATTTCTAGTGGAATCAATTACCTGTTGGTTTAAAGAGTACTTTTCACAAAACCTCATTATTTCCCTGGTATGTACCTGTTGAGCCAGGGTGCTTCCCGGGGATATTTCTGGTATAACATTACGTTGTGCCATCTTCCATTTTACATTTTTTTTTTTATTAACACACTGGCCGATTCCCACCAAGGCAGGGTGGCCCGAAAAAGAAAAACTTTCACCATCATTCACTCCATCACTGTCTTGCCAGAAGGGTGCTTTACACTACAGTTTTTAAACTGCAACATTAACACCCCTCCTTCAGAGTGCAGGCACTGTACTTCCCATCTCCAGGACTCAAGTCCGGCCTGCCGGTTTCCCTGAATCCCTTCATAAATGTTACTTTGCTCACACTCCAACAGCACGTCAAGTATTAAAAACCATTTGTCTCCATTCACTCCTATCAAACACGCTCACGCATGCCTGCTGGAAGTCCAAGCCTCTCGCACACAAAACCTCCTTTACCCCCTCCCTTCAACCCTTCCTAGGCCAACCCCTACCCCGCCTTCCTTCCACTACAGACTGATACACTCTTGAAGTAATTCTGTTTCGCTCCATTCTCTCTACATGTCCGAACCACCTCAACAACCCTTCCTCAGCCCTTTGGACAACAGTTTTGGTAATCCCGCACCTCCTCCTAACTTCCAAACTACGAATTCTCTGCATTATATTCACACCACACATTGCCCTCAGACATGACATCTCCACTGTCTCCAGCCTTCTCCTCGCTGCAACATTCATCACCCATACTTCACACCCATATAAGAGCATTGGTAAAACTATACTCTCATACATTCCCTTCTTTGCCTCCAAGGACAAAGTTCTTTGTCTCCACAGAGTCCTAAGTGCACAGCTCACCCTTTTCCCCTCATCAATTCTATGATTCACCTCATCTTTCATAGACCCATCCACTGACACGTCCACTCCCAAATATCTGAATACATTCACCTCCTCCATACTCCCCCCTCCAATCTGATACCCAAATCTTTCATCACTTAATCTTTTTGTTATCCCAAACCTTATTTTTTCCTTATTCATTTTTAATTTTCTTCTTTTGAAACCCCTACCAAATTTTTCCCCCAAACCCTCTGCAATTTCCCTTTTTCCTTTAAATCTCCCAAAGCCAGGCCCATCAGAAAAAGAGAAACTGTGACAACTCCCCCATTTTTATGTGGGTTTTTAACCCTTTTAACCCACCCTTTTGGGCCAAGACCCCTCCTTTTACTTCTCTTAAAACCCCCAAAATCCTATAAAATTTTAAAGGCAACCCCCCTTTAAACATCACACACCTTGCCCTAAGGCCTACTTTTACGGGGAAAAAAATTTTCCCTTTCCTACATACCCCAAACCTTGAGCCCACTACCTCGTAAAAACCAAAACTGTTTTTCAGAACCTACCTTCTACCCCCTAAAAACCGGGGGGAAACCCTTTTCCCCACATTCCCTCCTATCCACCCCGTCATACCCTTTTCCCAAATCCATAAATGCCAAAAAAAACCCTTTTTAGCCTTATTAAAAAAGGGTTCACTATATTTTTCCCACTGTAAAACACCTGGTCCACACACCCCCCCACCTTTTCCCAAAACCCCTTGTTTATCTGCATCCTATTCTCTGTCCCTTTCTCTTAAATCTTTCAAAAAAACTCAACCCTACACTTTTCCAGGAAAACTCAACCCGACTTTTTCCCCCTATAATTTTTTTCACTCCCCTTTTGTCCCCTTTTCCTTTTTACTAAGGAACTATGCATTCTCTCTGCCCAAACCAGGGACCTTACCCTCTCCCCTACCAAATTTATTAAAAAAAATTGCCCCCAACCACCCCCAAAACTATATCCCCACCTCTTTTAAAATTTCTAACCCTTTTTCCCATCAACCCCGGGTGCCCCTTTTTCCCCTTTCAATTTTTTCCTCCGCCTCACGAAAATTCCCCCCCACTCACAACTTGGCCCCTTCCTCCCCTCCTACAAGATGTTTTCCTCCTTCCCTATACACAAAAATTTCCCCGTTTCCCTATCTTCACAAAATTTAAAAATTCCCCCAAAATATTTTCCCCCCATTTCCCCCAAAACCTCTAACTCTGTTTAAGTAAGACCATGTGCAACATCTGGGTTTTTTTATTTAACCCTTTCGCCATCCATGGGTTTTTTCAATTTCAAATTCCAGACAAACTTGAAGACATAAACTATGTACAGAAAATAAGGGAATCAATCCCTCAACCCAGGAGGAGGTGCGAACAGCACCATAGTCGTGGAGATTGAAGCAGAAGAAAGAATTCTGGCGCTTATATAGTAACGTCGGTGAAACAACGGGGGGCAAATTCACTGGTGGGGGGATTCCCCCGTGGGAAATAGGTCCTTCCCCCAAAAGATGGGGAGTTGTAGAGTATCGTAGTTGTTTTTGGTTTTACATGTCCTCAGAAAATTTAAAAATTTCCCTGATTTCAGTGTCCCACAAGTTGTGGGACGAAAAGGGAAAATTTAAAACCGACAAGATGAGATAAGACACTTTTGCACCCTCTGGTATCTTTATTTTTAGAAATTTTTTGCCATCCAGTGGGTTTAACAATACAAATTCCCCGGACATAACTTGAAACAGTAGAACTATGTACAGAAAAATGAGGTAATCATCCCCCAAACCCAGGAGTAGGGGCAAACCCGGGACCATAGTCCCTGGAGATTCTGAAGCAGAAGAAAGAATCCCCGGCGCTTATATAGTAACGTCAGGGGAAGCAACCAGGGCAAAATTTACTGGGGGGGGGCGGTTCCCCAGTGGAAAATAGGTCCTTCCCCCAAAAAAGGGTTAGTTGTAGTAAGGGGTTTGTAGTTGTGAAGGTTTGTACATGTCCCAGAATTAAGATTCCAAAGATGTTTTCCCGTGGGCTGACAATTGTGGACGAAAGGTATATAAAACCGACAAGATTTAGAGTAAACACAAAGTGCAAACATCGGGTATCTTTATTGTAGAAAGTTTCGCCATCCATGGCCCTTTAAACAAACAAACCAGGGCATAACTTGAAAAAAAGTAGAACATGTACAGAAAATGAGGTTTTAAACCCGTTCCCCCCAACCTAGGAGTAGGGGCGAACACACCATAGTCGTGGAGAAATTTTGAAGCCCCCAAAAAAGAATCCTGGCGCTTAAAAGAAAAGGGCAGGGGAAACAGACGAGGGCAAATTTCCCCTGGGGGGCGGGTTTCCCCCTGGAAGTAGGTCCTTTCCCCAAAAAGATGGGTAAGGGTTTTATATATTTATAGTTTTTGAAGGTTATGTTTCAAGTCCCCCAGAATTAAAAATTCCGAGTTGCCGTGCTGACAAGTTTTTGTAAAAAAGGTATATAATACCGACAAGAAGGGGAAATAAAACAAAATTTTTGGGAACATCTGGGTTTTCTTTAAAGGAGACTTTCGGGCCCTCCAGTGCTTTACAATAAAAAATTTCCCCCGGGCATTTAAATTGGGAAAACCCGTAGAACTATGTACCGAAGAAAGAGGTTTAAACATCCCCCAACCTAGGGGTAGGGGGCAACAGCAACCCTAGTCCCCTGGAGATTCTAAACAGAAGAAAGAATCCCTTTGGGACTTTTAAAATTTAAAGCAGGGAAGGCCCGACCGGGGGGCAAATTTAAAGGGGGGGCGGGATTCCCCCGGGAAAATAGGTCCTTTCCCCAAAAAATGGTTAGTTGTAAATAGTAGTCGTAAGTTGTGAATTTATGTACATGTCCTCAGAATTAAATTCCCTGATGTTTTCCGTTTTCTCAATTTTTTTTACGAAAGGTAATAATTCCGACAAGATGAGAGTAAGGGCACTGTGCAACATCGGGTATCCCTTTTTTGGGAAACGTTTTGCCTCCGTGGCTTTATCAATACAAATTTTCCCGGACAAACTTTTAAGACAGTAGAAAATATGTTTCAGAAGATGAGGTAATCAAATCCCTCAACCAGAGTAGGTGCAACACCCATAGTCGGGAATTCCCGAAAAACAGAAAAAGAATCCTGGCGCTTTTTATAGTAACGTCAGGTGAAGCAACGAGGGCAAATTCACTGGGGGCGGGATTTCCCCCGGGAAGTAGGCCTTTCCCCCAAAAAAAGGGGTTAGTTTAGTATATCTAAATTGTAAGGTTATGTTAAAATGTCCCAAAAATTAAGATTCCATGATTTCAGGTTTGTACACAACTTGTCAGCCACTGCAACACATGGGAATTTTTAAATTTTGAGGGCATGGGACATAAACCTTTACAAACGACCAAATACAACTAACCCATCTCTTTGGGGAAGGACCCACTTTCCCCTGGGAATCCGCCCACCAGTGAAATTTTCCCTCGTCTTCTTCACCTGACGTTACTAAAATAAGGCCCAGGGTTCTTTTTTCCCGCTTCAGAATCTCCACGACTATGGTGCCCGTTCGCACCTACTCCAGGGTTTAGGGGCTGATTACCTCATCTTCTGTACATAGTTCTACTGGCTTCAAGTTTGTCCTGGGAAATTTTTATTAAAGCCCCGGATGGCGAAACTCAAAAAAAAGATACCCAATTTGGGACAAGTTCTTACTCTCATCTTGTCGGGATTATATAAACCCTTTTGTACACCAAATTGTCCCGACACTTTCAACATCATGGAATCTTAAAACTGAGGGCATTACATAACCTTCACAAATACGACTTCAAATCAACTAACCCACCTTTGGGGAAAGGGCCTACTTCCCCTGGGGGAAACCCCCCCACCAGTGAATTTTTCCCCGGCCGGCCCTTTACCCGACGTTAAATATATAAGCACCAGGATTCTTTTTTCTGCTTTAGAAAAATCCAAAACCCCATGGGGCTTTTCGCACCTACTCCCAGGGGGACTGATTACCTCATCTTCTGTCATATTCCCCCTTTTCCTTTAAGTTTTTGTCCTGGAATTTGATTGATTTTAAACCACGGGTGGCGAAACGTCCTACAATAAAAAACCCAATGTTCCCATGTGTCCCTTTCTCTCATCCCTTTTCGGGTTTTTAAAACCTTTCCCTACACAACTTGCGACCTGCAACATAAAGGGAAAAATTTAAATTTTGAGGACAGGGCATAAACCCTTTACAACACGACTACTACTACAACTAACCCATCTCTTTTTTAAGGGCCTACTTCCACTGGGGGAACCCGCCCAAACCCGTGAATTTGCCCTCGTCTGCTTTTACCTGACGTTACTATATAAGCCCCCAGGAAAACTTTCTTCCTTCAGAATTCCCCCACGACTAAAGGTGCCGGGGTTTGCCCCCAAATCCAAAGGTTAGGGGCTGATTACCTCTTTTTCCCGTACTAGTTTTACTGTCTTCAAATTATTCCTGAATTTGTATTGATAAAAACCAATGGATGGCGAAACTCTACAATAAAGATCCCCCGAAGGTTTTCACAGTGTCCTTTCTCTCATCTTGTCGGTATTATAAACCCTTTCCCCCAACTTGTCAACACTGCAACATCATGGAATTTTAATTCCCGAGGCATGTACAAAAACCTTTCCCAAATACACACTACTACAACTAACCCATCCTTTTTTTAAGGACCTACTTCCACTGGGGAAACCCGCCCACCATGAAAATTTTCCCCCGTCGCTTCAACCCGACGTTTTCTATATAACGCCGGGTTCCCTTTTTATTCCTTTCAGAAAAACCAGACTATGGGCGTTCGCACCAAATCCTAGGTTTAGGGACTGATTTCCCCATCTTCTGTACATAGGGTTTTATGTCCTTTTAAATTAAAATTTTCCCGGAATTTTTATTTTATAAAGCCACTGGGTGGGGAAAAGTCTACAAAAAAAGAAACCCAGATGTTTAATGGGGCTTACTCTCCTTTTTTCGGTATTATATCCTTTCGGGACACAACTTGTCAGACACGCAACATCTGGAAACTTAATTCTGAGGGCAGTACAAACCCCACAACCCACGACTACTACACAATAACCCCTCTCTTTGGGAAAGGGCCAAATTCCCCGGGGAAAACCCGCCCCCCAGTGAATTTGCCCCGTCTCTTCACCTACGTTACTATATAAGCCCAGGATTTTCTTTGCTTTAAATCCCACGACTATGGTGCTGTTTTGCACCTACTCCTAGGTTTAGGGCCCGATTACCCTCTTCTGTACTAGTTCAAATTCTTCAATTATGTCCTGGAATTTTTATTGGGTAAAGCCACTGGATGGCGAAACGTCTACAATAAAGAAACCCAGATGTTTCACATTGTCTTACTCTCATCTTGGGCGGGAAATTTTTAAACCCCTTTTGTACACAACTTTCAACACTGCAAACCCAAAGGGAAACTTTTAAAACTGAGGACATTACATAACCTTCACAAATAAGACTACTACTACAAAAAACCCATCTCTTTGGGGGAAGGGGCCTACTTCCACGGGGGAAACCCCCCCACCCCTGAATTTTCCCTCGTCTTCTTCACCGGGCGTTAAATATATAAAACGCCAAAGGGTTCTTTCTTTCCCGCCCTTTAAAAATCCCAAAGACAATGGGCTGTTCGCACCTACTCCAGTTAGGGACTGATTTCCTCACTTCCCCGGGACAATTTTTTCTACTGTCCCTTTAAGTTTTTGTTTCCCGGAAATTTTTATTGATAAAGCCACGGGGGGCGAAACGTCACAATAAAATACCCAGAAAGTTGCCCCCCCTGTGTCCTTAAATCTCCCTCCTTTTTCGGGATTATATCCCTTTTCCACACAACTTTTTTGACACTCAACATCATGGAACTTAATTCCCGAGGACAGTACATAACCCCTTTACAACAAAGACCAAATACTACAAAAATAACCCATCTCTTTTTGGGGAAGGGCCTACATCCCCTGGGATCCCGCCCCCATGAATTTTCCCCGTCGCTTTACCTGACGTTAAAATAAAGCCCCCAAGGTTTTTTTCTTCTGGGTTTAGAATCCCACGACTATTGGGGCTGTTCGCACCTACTCCTAGGTGAGGGGCTGTTACCCCTTTTTCTGTACATATTTCTACTGTCTTCAAGTTTTGTCCGGGAAATTTTTATTGATAAAAACCAATGGGTGGCGAAACGGCTACAATAAAGATACCCAGGGGTTTGGGACATGTGCTTACCTCATCTTGTCATTTTTAAAAAAACCTTTCCCCACACAAAATTGTCAGACACTTCAACATCATGGGAAACCTTTAAAAATTAGGACATGTTCTAAACCTTTACAACTACGACTACTACCCACAACTAACCCATCTCTTTGGGGAAAGGGCCCCACTTTCCCCTGGGGAAAAACCCCCCCCACCATGAATTTTTCCCTCGTCTGCTTCACCGGGCTTACAAAATAAGCGCCAGGATTCTTTCTTTTTGCTTCAGAAACTCCACGACTATGGTGCTGTTTTGCACCCACTCCTAGTTGAGGGGCTGATTTCCTCATTTTTCTGTACATATTCTACTTCTTCAAATTATGTCCTGGAATTTTTTAATTTATAAAGCCTCTGGGTGGCGAAACGTCCCAAAATAAAGATACCCGATGTTGCACATGTTCTTACTCTCATCTTGTCGGTATTATATAAACCCTTTTTACACAACTTTGTCGACCTGCAACTTTAGGAATCTTAATTTCCCCGGAAAGGGAAAAGTACAAACCTTTTCACAACACGACTACCACTACAACAAAACCCCTCTCTTTGGGAAAGGACCAAATTCCACTGGGGAACCCCCCACCCGGAATTTGGCCCCGTCTGCTTTACCTGACGTTAAATATAAAAGCCCGGAATTTTTTCTTTCGGGTTTTAAATCTCCCCACTTTTGGTGGGGGTTCGCACCTACTCCCAAAGGGGGGGGGGACTGATTACCTCATCTTCTTACAAATTTTTAAATGTCCCTTTAAGTTATGGGCCCCGGGAAATTTTTTATTGGGTAAAGCCACTGGATGGGGAAACGTCTACAAAAAGAAAACCCAGATTTTGCACAAGTTCTTACCCTTTCCTTTCCGGTATTATATAAACCCTTTCCCACACAAAATGTCAGACATGCAACTTTAGGGGAAACTTAATTTTGAGGACAGGTTTCAAAACCTTCCCCAACTAAAGACTTAAATACAAAAACTAAACCCCTCTCTTTGGGGAAAGGGCCACTTTTCCCCTGGGAAATCCCCCCCCACCAGGGGGAATTTGCCCCGTCTGCTTCAAACCCGACATTACTAAAAAAAAGCGCCAGGGGTTCTTTTTTCTGCTTCAGATCTCAAAGACTATGGGCTGTTCGCCCCTACTCCTATTGAGGGGCTGATTACCTCATCTTCTGGGACATAGTTCTACAGGCCCTTTAAGTTATGTCCTGGGAAATTTTATTGGGTAAAGCCACTGGAGGGAAACGTCTACAAAAAAGAACCCAATGTTTTCACATGTGCCCTTTCTCTCAACTTGTCGGGATTTTATACCTTTCTTTCACAACTTTTCAACAAAGCAACATCAAAGGAATCTTAATTTTTGAACATGTTTCAAAACCTTCAACCCCCTACGACTACTACTTTCAAAAACCCCCTCTTTGGGAAGGACCACTTTCCCACTGGGGGAAACCCCCCCCAAACCCTGAATTTTTCCCTCTCTGCTTCCCCCCTGACGTTACATATAACGCCAAAGGGTTCTTTCTTTTTGCTTCCCGAAATCTCCCGACTATGGTGCTGTTTTGCACCTACTCCTAGGTTTAGGGGCTGATTCCCCCTTTTTCTGTACATAGTTCTACTGGGCCCTTTAAGTTTTGTCCTTAATTTGAAATTTATAAAGCCCTGATGGGGAAAATCCCACAAAAAAATACCCAATGTTGCACATGTTCTTTCCTCATCTTGTCGGGAATTTTATCCCCTTTTGTACACACCTCTAACTCCCCCATTTAATAACCCCTCCCTCTCCTAAATTTTTTTTTGACACCTCCATTTGGGTTTTCTAGGCTTCCTTTAAATTGTTAATTCCCCACTCCAAAACTTTTTCTTATTTTCCCAAAAAAATTTGTTTATAACTCATCCACTCTCCCATTTGCTCTCTTTTTACATTGCTTTCACCACTCTCTTAAACCCCTCTCTTTTTTTTCCATTTACCCTTCCCTCCTTGCATCCCCTCTACTTTTTAAAAATTTTTTTCATATGCTAACTTTTTTTCTCCCTTACTAAACCCCCTTTACATCATTTTTCCCCCCCAATTTGCTCCCCCTTCCCCCCCCACCCCCCTTTTCCCGTAACCACAAACTTTTCCCGAACCTCTAACCTACAAATTTTTTTCCTACCCCCTACCCCCTTCGACCCAATTTCCTATCTCTCATTAGCCCATCTATCCTCCCCAAAACTGTTTATACTTACCCCCAAAATGCCTCCTCTTTTTTTTAAACCTTCACCTCTCCCTTCCCCATGCCTTCTATTCTCCTTGTATCCCATCTACCTTTTACTCTCATTTTAGCTACAACTAAGAAATGATCCGATATACTGGGGCCCCCTCTATAAAACATTTTCATCCTGAAGGGGAATTTAAAATCTCCAAGGGGTAAAATATTTGGGGGAGGAATTTTTTTACCTACCAGATCATCTATCTTACTTTAAATGAAACTGGAAACCTCATTTTCCAAAGGGGGTTTGGGATATTTGGGGTAATTACCCAAATTTTCCCATTTTTTAACTTTTTAAAGCCTTAAAAATCCTGGGGGGAATTTAAAATCCCAAGGGTAAAAAAAAAAAAAAAAAAAAAAAAAAAGATTTAAATTTTCTACCTAAACCAGATTGCCATTTTTATTTAAATGGGTTTAAAAATTTCCCCACAAAAAATTTCCGAATTTTTTATTTCAGGTAAAACCCCCCTTAAATTTTAACCTTCAACCAAGTTACAACTAACGAGCCCCTTAAATTTTCCCCAAAAAATTAAAGGAAATAAAATTAATCCGGAAGGGGCCCCAAAAGTAAGGGAAAAAAATTTTTTTTTTAACCCTGGGAAGTTAAAAAATAAAAAAATTTTTTTTTTTAAAAAAAAAAAAAAAAAGGGAGGGACCATTACATGACACTACTTTTATTTTAAAATCTGGTATGAAATTTATGGGATGGGGGGGAGGGAAGCAATTTTCTTCCCTTTCTGTTTTGAAGGGGAATCCCCCCCATTAGACCCTTTAGGGGCAATCCTTTTTTGGGGGTTTCTTTTCCCCTTTTTTTAAAACCACTGGGGCCACTTGAAGTCACTGGACCCCCTGTCGCACAACCCAAAACGCCATAAGTTTTGTACCTCCCTTCCTTTAAGCTTCCCCAAAAAATGGGCCATAACAAAAATCCCTTGAAATAGTCACCCCGCAAAGGCTTGCAAAAAAAACTGTTTTCCCGGGGGATTTTTAAACTATAAAGGGGTTTTCAGTTCAACCCCCCTGTGCACACATTTCCTTAATCTTTTTAAGTAGGCACAATGGGTTCCACAAATGGGATAGGCTTCTCAGGGTTAGCCCCAAACCCTTCAAAATCTTTCTTAATTTTCCATACTAATTCTCACCCTTTTTACCACAGGGTTGGCACTAGAAGCTTCTTGGGGCCCATGGTCACTTATTTTCCAGAAACAGCACCGAAAACACTGTAATAATACGAAATATTCCGAGTGTATGCTTGGATGTTACCGCGGAGGCTGGCTGGTAAACAATGGGACGGCCGGCACATGTGAGGGCACATTGGACGCGTCTCGGACGAAAATCGGTAAGCGGGTTTTTAATCGGTATGCGCGGCAAAAATTTTGCGATAAAAGTAATCGGTATGCGGAAAAATCGCTATGTGATGCCATCGTTATGCGGGGGTCCACTGTATATCATTCGTAGAATTCAGCACTTCTGTGCAACAGAAAGTATCCTTTACATAGATTCCTAGTCCTCCCTGTGACCTATTGATTCTATCACATCTATACATGTTGTAGTTTTCTATCTTTATCTCTCCGTCCAAAACGTCCCTTGTATGTTTTTCTGTAAATGCTCCGAATATGGCATTCGCTTCTGTCAGGAGCCCACTGACATAACTAACTTTGTCATTTTTATTTGATTTCAAACCCTGTATATTTGCAAATATGAAGCAGGAATTACCAAGTGGGATGTTTTGTCTCGCTTTGTGTTTCATCAGTACCAATGGTGGTGTACTACCTGGTATGTCCCCTGGTGTACACGCCCCTGGTTTCTCCAGTACTGGCTTCGTGTTTGTTTGCTTATTCGGCCTTGACGGGCTGATGCATGGTTTGGTACGCCCCATTTTACTGCCCACCTGTCCTCTCTGTACCATTCCCCCTGTTTGTCTCGTCCTTTGTTTTGATCCTTTCTCTTTTTGTCTAAAAAAGAATGCTGTTCAATTTCCCTTTCTCTGCTAACTCTGTAGTGCCGCGTTCCTTTTACATGATGGTCTGGGCAGCTCAGGTCATAACATTCTCTGGACTGCATTGAAGCTTTATACATTACTGGATGGAAGTACGTACCTGCACTCTTTGTTGAAACGATACTTTCCCTTCCTCAACATGTTCGCACATTTTCTGGTGTGTTTATTCCAACAATCTCTTGCCATATAGGCACATACCTTTAGCATAGTAACTGCAAATGTTCTGACTACCTATATTTATTGATTCTGTATCGTTCCTAAGTTCTGCCACCTGATCTGAGTTTCCTTGTTCACTTTCTTCTAGGCTAATTTCTTCCCTTTGCTCGTTTTTGTTTGTTCCTGTTCAAGTTTTCTCATCCTCCCTTTCCCTTTCCGCTATGTTATGTATCCCTGTTTCCTTTTCCGACTTGCTCTGTATGATGTTTTCTACTCTTGCTCTTACTTTCACTCCTTGGTTTTCACCTCTATTTGCATTTTCCTCCTTTTCTTGTTCCTTTTCCCCTGTTTTCCACTCTTTGTATAACTCTGCAAAGCTCCTTAGAAACTTCCTTACGCTTTCTAGGTTTTCACTTTTCAGTACCTCTCTTATGCTTAACCAGCTGTCCCTTTCACTGGGGCAAATCCAGAAACGACTTTCTTGTTTTTGGTCATTTGTTATGGTTACATGAAGCTTTGTCCATGATATATGTGATGTTTTATTGCATATTTCACAATCAATGCCCCTCATGTTTCTCCCAAAGATTTTTTCACATATACAACAGCCTTTATTCCTGGCCATGATTACTTTTAAACAGGTGTATGTGGTGGATGGTGTATTTATTATGTGCGGCTGGTGGTGGGGTGGCTGGTAGGTGGGATGGGCTGGGCGGTGGGTATCCTTGGGGAGAGGGTAGGGACAATAGGAGGAGGGGGCTGTGTGGTGGGGTGGTAAGCTGGGAGATAGGGGTCTGTGGGAAGAAGGTGAGGGTGCGAGGAGGGAGGCCGTGGGTGGGATTGTTGGATGGGTGGGGTAGGAGCCAGGGAATGGGGTGGGGGCACGAGGCAGGGGCTTGGAGGTGGGGTGCGGGTGGCACTTGCGCACTTGTTCCCATACAATTATACCATAGTTTTACACTACACTTGGGATTAAAAGGATTAACTCTTATCCATAAGATCAGTTTACTAAATCACTGCCTATTTATATCCTTTTTTCCTCGTTATAATACTTGTTTGATAGTTTGCACTTCACTGTCACCTCTGACAATTTTTTTTTTTCTCACAAGTGATGGCCGACCCATGAATATATTCCGTATATTATGCACTATATTCACTATACAGTGGACCCCCGGTTAACGATATTTTTTCACTCCAGAAGTATGTTCAGGTGCCAGTACTGACCGAATTTGTTCCCATAAGGAATATTGTGAAGTAGATTAGTCCATTTCAGACCCCCAAACATACACGTACAAACGCACTTACATAAATACACTTACATAATTGGTCACATTCGGAGGTGATCGTTATGCGGGGGTCCACTGTATTCCTTATGAGATGAGAAACAGACCTTCGGTACAAAACACGACCCACTGTGTGGTAACACCTAACTATGTCTCGGTATCCTAGTCTATTCGTTATATGTGGTAACTCGTACCTTCGTGTATCACTTGTCACATGTCAACACCAGGACAAGTAGATTGCCCCACCACTGCCACACTTCACAATTGTTTTTTATTTTATTTCCTTTTATTATATCACTGGTATTTTGTTACTGTGTTGTACACTGGTTATCTCAAGGATATACACCTACCATCCGACTTACGACCAAGTTCGGTTCCGAGAAACCAGTCGTAAGTCAAAATGGACCTAAGTCGAACTTTACTACTGAATATCAACATCACATTTTTGTAATGACTTTATTTTATTGTTTTATTTTGGTATTTCATGTTTTACTTTACTTTTTATGCTGTTAGTACTGTATTTTATACTGTAAGGTTTAGGATAAACAATGTGTACAACACAAATAGCTGTTTATTTCCCAGAAATTTGGCATAAAAAACATGGTCCTAAGTCGAGTGGTCGTAAGTCGAGCAGGTCATAAGTCGGATGGTATGTGTACAATGTATTCATTCAAGATACACTTTTCTTTTCACTGCACTACACTGGGATCGTTATATTGTTCACATGGCACTAGGCCTACGGTAACTTTCCCCTGCACTTCCATAGCAGTAAACTTAGGAGAGGTAACGGGGAAAAACCCGTCACACAGTAGACTTATGCCTTTTCATTGATTGCATGCTTAATTTATGTATACTGTGATTCCCTGCACCTCAATGCTACCATCACTCGTTTTATTACTTATGACTGTAGTAAATACTCCTCTGTTATTTCCACTTCTCTGGACCTCTGGCAATAGTTCGCTAGTGCCAGCTGCTTGTAAATATTCCCATATGCTACACCATATATTTTACGCTATACTGGGGATAATTTAGATTACTCGTATCTACAATTTATTTCACTATGTCACTACACATATATATTTGTCACTCGCCATATTACTTATAGTTCAATATCTGTTTGTTTATTTCCACTTGTGTTGACATCTGGCAATAGTTCACTAGTGCTGGTCAGGCTTATTTCCAGAGTAACCGTTGTTCTAACCGGCACTCTCCATATGACACTGTAATCCATATTTTTCTATTTGGTGTTCACTGATATTCCTTTTATGTTGGTTCACAAGGAGTATATCACTTTATGGTTGCACACGCTTATTTCCCGCCCTCTGTTCCCACTTGGGACTATCAGGAAAAGTAATTTTTGACGGAGCTCGACAGCGCATGATTTCCCTCACACACACACACACACTACTGGCCTTGTACATAACAGTAATGCCACCCACATCCCTCCTGTGTTGAAGGCTCTGCTGAAATGACAGATCTATCCAGGATGGGTCCAGGCGAGAGATGAGACATCTTGCTCTGTTCTCTACTCTGTCAAGCAGTCGCAGATGAGAGGGGATGCAGGCAAACCAAGGTGTGAGTGTACTTGTGCCTCGTACAGAATCTTGCATGGATATCAACTTCTTCTCCAGTTGCCAACACCCTGCCATTCATCCTTACTACTGCACCGGTATTACCATCATGGTGCCTAGAGACCATCATCATTTGTGTTCTCTCAGGAGCAAATGTTACTTGCCATCTATTTCCCCAAGCTGATATAGCTCTTAGCTGTTGATTGATGTAGCTTAAAAGCAGCTGGCATTTCTTCTCTTGGATAAGTGAATGTCAGTGTACAGTCATCTGCATATGCATGGGATTCTGGGATGAGATTAAGAAGGTCATTGAAGTAGACATTCCATAACAATGGTCCCAGAACGCTTTCTTGTGGAGCACTTGCCCCAATAGGATGTCTTGCTGATTCCGTTCCACTGAAAACTACCCTAAGAGATCTACCATTAAGGTAATCACTGAGGAGACATGGAACAGAGCCTGCAATTCCTGGAGCTTGCAGTTTTGCTAAGAGGCCCTGGTGCCACACCCGGTTGAAAGCACCAGCAATGTCCAGAGCTACCACACAGCTGACTTTGGATTCATCCAGTGACTGGTGTCACTTAGTGGAGAGGTTTAACAACAGGTCAGCAGCAGAGTAACCTTTCCTGAAGCCATATTGACAGTCGCAAAGTAGTGAGTGGTAGTCAAAAAACTCTGTCATTTGTCTTGAGATAACTTTGTCTGTCCTTGACCAAAGGCCCACCAGGTTTTTTTAAAAGCCTACCCTCCCGATGCTACTTTTTTTTTGGCCCATCTCCATTTAGTGATGGCCCACTTTGAATGTCACCCATATCCAAAGGGCTTGCCTGTGCAAAGTTCCTTTTATAGGTAGTGGGATGCTCTTTACTTCGGCTCCTTGTACTTAGCATAGCAGCCCTCTACAACAAAGAAAAACCAAGGCGATCTTTGGGCTTCGTCAAGTTTTTCCCGGGGGGGAATGTGTTCTTGCTGTAGTTTAAGGATTTTCCCAGTAAAGGCTTTACTTGGTTGTCAACATCCCCGGGGAAAAGCATTCCATTCGGGGGGTTTGGAAATCAGAGCAAGAGCGGCCCAATTACCTCTTTCCCAAAGCCGGGTTGTGCGTGTGGACTCCTCCCCTCTTTCTGTTGGGATTTTAAAGTGTTGTAAAAACAGCCTTGTGGTCGGGGTGACCAATTTTTGCCGAGGGGTTTGACAATGACTATACCTTCGCAAGACACTCACTACTGGGTCAAGAGAGGAGCCAGGATTGATAGGGAAATCAAAAAAAGTTTCTCAGTCAAATACGCAAGAAGGTCATCAAAGTCCCCTATAAAGGGGTTTGGGTTTAGCCCCAACAATTTTGGTTTACAGTTGTGTTGTGGGGAAAGGGGTTTTCCCCCCTGGGGGGTAGGGGGGGAAGCGCCCCGGGTCGAAATTGCCCTGCTGTTTTGGGTTTTTTGTTTTTCAACTTAAAAACCCAAAAAAAAAGGGGGGGTGGGAAAAATTTTTTTCCTTTTCCTTTCCCCCCCCCCCCCCCCCCCCCCTTTTGGGGCCCTTTTTTTTTTTTAAATTTTTTAAAAAATTTTTTTTTTAAAAAAAACCCCCCCCCGTTTTTTCCCCCCTTTTTTCCCAAAAAAAACCCCCCCCCCCCCCTTTTTTTTTTTTTTTATTTTTCCCGGGGCTTAATTTTTTTTCCCCCTTTTTTTTTTAAAAACCCCATTTTTTAAAAAACTTTTTCCCCCTTTCCCCCACCCTTTTTTTCCCCCCCCCCCCCCTTTTTTAAAATTTTTTTTTTTTTTTTTCCCCCCCCCTTTTTTTTACCCCCCCCCCCCCCTTTTTTTTTCCCCCCCCCCCCGTTTTCCCCCTTTTTTTTTTTTTAAAAACCCCCCCCCCCTTTTTTTTTTTTTCCCCCCCCCCCCCCCAAATTTTTTTTTCCCCCTTTTTTTCCCCCATCCTTTTTTTTTTTTTTTTTAAAATTTTTTACTTTTTTTCCCCTTTTTTTTGGGGGGCCCCCTCCTTTTTTTTTTTACCCTTTATTTTTTTTTTTCCCCCCTTTTTTTTTTTTTCCCCCCCCCCCCCTTTTTTAAACCCCCCCCCTTTTTTTTTTTTTTCCCCCCCCCCCCTTTTTTTTTCCTTTTTTCCCCCTATCCTCTCTCTCTCTATCCCCCATCTCCTCTTCTTTTCTTTTTATCTCTCTCTCTCTATCTCTCTCTCTTTTTTATCTCTCTCTCTCTATCTTTTTATCTCTCTCTCCAAATCTCTCTCTTCTTTCTCTCTCTCTTCTTTTTTCTCCCCTCTTCCCCTTCTCTTTCTCTTCTCTTTCTCTATCTCTCTCTTCCCCTTCTCTCTCTCTTTCTCTCTTTCTTCTCTCCTCCCTCTTTCTTCTCTCTTTTATCTCTCTTTTCCTTCTCTCCTTCCTTTTTCTATCTCTCTCTCTATCTCTCTTTTCCTCTCTCCCCTCTCTCTCTCTTCTTCTCTCCTCTCTCTCTCTCTCTCTATCTCTCTCTCTCTCTATCTTTTCCTCTCACTCTTCCCCTCTTCTCTCTTCTCCCCCTTTCCCCTCTCTCTCTATTCTCTATCTATCTCTCTATCTCCTATCTATCTCTCTATCTATCTCTCTATCACTAATCCTCTATCTATCTCTCTACTCTCTACCTCTATTCCTCACTCTATCTTATCTTTTCCAAACTCTCTCTCTCTCTTTTTTTTACACGGGTTTGGAAGGGTTAAAGGGTCCCTAGCTTTATTGACAAGCTATTACGGTTAAGGATTCCTAACTTTATTGGCAAGCTAAAGCTGTTACCTACTCAGCTTTTTTGAAAGCATTTTTATGTTATGGACATAAAAAGGGGGAACGGAGAAGTTGGACCCATCGTGGCCAGCATTTTCATTTGACAACTGTTTTTATCTCATTGAATCATTATCTTTACGAATGTGTTCCATACTCGATCATCCTGGTAATATGATCTCAGATGGAGTGAGGGTTCGGAGAAGGTACGCCGAGTAAAGTTGCTGCTTTTGCCCATCTTGGGGCTAAAAGCTTGTTTCACCTGTCCTCGAAGGGGACCCAAAGTGTGATACTTTGACAATTTTGGCCTTGTACATAACAGTAAGGCCACCCACATCCCCCCTGTGTTGAAGGCCTGCTGAAATGCAGATCAACCCCAGGATGGGCCCCAGGCGAGAAAATGAAAAGTTTTGCTTGTTCTCTACTCTGTCAAGCGTTGTACATGAGGGGGGGCGGCAAACAAGAAAGGGGACAACTCAAGGTATGAGGTACTTGTGCCCACAGAATCTTGAACCCCTACTGGCAACAGATGTAGTACAGCAATGTGTAAGTTTCCCGGGCTGCCTTGTTTCAAGATTTACAACATGGTTCTTCATGGTTAGTTTGATCAAATTTCACCTCATGGATTCAACTTCTTTCCAGGTCCAAACATCTCCCTTTTCTTTGATGCATCATATTAAAGGGGAAAGTAAGAAAAAATTCACCCGAAATTTTAAAAAAAAAGCAGATTTGGGGGAGTGCCCGGGCCAAACGAGATTCAACATTTCTACTTTTAGTTCATTCACATTTTTTGAAGAGTTTGAAAACTTTTACCTCCAAAAATTTTTTTTTTTATTACAGTGGTCCCTAAATAACGTCCAGCCTGAAAGTCGCCCCATTTCGGAAAACAGTCCCATTATTTCGTCTAAACATTGGTCGCAAAGGGTCCATTAATTCTTATCGTCCTGCGCTGGTGCGTTACCCCTCTACCACCGGGGCCTGTCTTCCCAGCCAGTGTGCCATTTTTTCCCCAGTAGTGACGGTCCCCTCACTTGCCCTACAAATTTTTCAAAAATTTCCCTTTTGATTTTAGTGCTTGCAAGTGCAAAAATAAGCTACCTTAGCCCCAAAAAAAGCTTCTAGGCCGCCCTTTGGTAAAGTTTGAGAAACACATATAATTTATGAAAAAGTTTGAAAGAAAAAACAAAGGTGGGGGTGGAAAGGGAAAAGCAGTTGGATAGTGGTTGAGGGTGGAGTGATGGGGTAGAAGGTAGTATTTTGGTGGTAACTGACCAAGAAATTTTTAATGACATTTGCAAATAAACCATGAAATATGGTAGAAGGTCTGTCTTGGATTGATAACAATGGCCACTGGCTGTAAATGGTTGTCGGATCTTGGGCCCGGTGGACCCCGTTTGGTACGAATGACTAATGCAGGGTCCCTCAAAATTTTTCTGGGTCTAGTCTCCTTTTGGAAATCGTTTTGTTATTCTCGTCCAACACTGGCTCGCAAAGGTCGGTTTTTCTCGCTAAAATTTTCCTTTTCTGGGACACTACTCCGCTCTGACCCCCTCAGTCTCTCTTTCCCGCCATGTGCCATTGTTTACAAGGAGCAACGGGCCCCTCACTTTTCAACAAATATTTCATAAATTCAATTTGTTTTAGTGTTTGCAACTGCCAAAAAAGCACCAGCCTCCAAAAAAGTTCGTGCCACCCCTTTTGGGAAAAAAATGTGAGAAACACATAATTTTTTTAAAAAATTTTTTAGAAAAATACAAAGGTGGTCGTGGCAGGGGGAAGCAAAATTTTGTGGGAAATGGTTGATGGTGGTAGAAGGTAGTAGTGAGGGGTAACATTGTCATAGTGGAGACGGTGGGAGGGTGGGTACAATTGTAATAGTGGGAGAAGATGGGGTGATGGTGGGGAGCAGTTTTAATGTGGGGAAGGGTAGTGATGGTGGTACAGGGTGCCTTTTTAGGGTTCAGCGATTCTACCAACTCCTCCAATGTTTTTGGGTTATATAGGGGTACAAAAAACACGCCCCTCAGCCGCTGCTCACCACCATTATGGACGGCTTATCTCAGTGCCCTTTTTAACCCAAAAACAACACAACACAACACCTTTGTGACATACGTAAGACTTATTTTATTCATTTTAGAGTTATTCCATGTTTCTATTCATTAGTATTGTTTATTATATCTATTTGTTGAAATTTTGATAGATAAATAACCATAGAGTTGTATTATGTCATATTCCCAACAATAAACTTGTCACCGGATCCCTCCTTGAGCAAACTTTTCCGAACTGAGAGAAGAGCTCAGAGTTCAAGGGAGATACGACGATTTGAGGTAAAACAAGGGATTGATAATCCTCCTGTTGTAGCCCCCCGGTTAAGAGGGAGCCTGTCAGTGGCCCGGGAACATGGAACCAAGTGAGGACAGAAAAAGGTTTTTGGGGGGCAGAAACAAGAAAACCAAAGACTACCGTGGAAACTTCCAAATATTTTCTGTGCTACCTGCAATGTGAGTGTTCACTGGGAATGCACAACGAGCACCAAGGGAAACACTGGGAGACATGAGTGAGACATCCCTAGAAACCCCAATAAGACCATCGAAAAAAGTCTTGACGAATTCCACAAATGGTGTAAAGCTACCCGAAGAATGTGATCGACTACTCGGAGCATCCGATGGACAAGCCAAGGAAGGTAAAAAACATTGTTGTTGTTGGGGGTAGCCCGGTTAGGACATGGATGGGCATTCTGCTTGAAGGGTAGGATAGGAGGGCAGAGAGTGTGTTTTCCTGGGGGATGAAGGATATTGTTAGCCGCTGGATGACATCATGAGAGGTAATGGGAGCAATTCTATTTCCTCAGTGCTGGGGCAAGAGTTTTGGGAGACGGAGGAGTGAGGACCCGTTTTGCAGGTATAGGTCAGAATAGAGATAAAATTTGGAGGAAGGGTGGGAAAACCCGTCATTGTGGCATTTTGCCAAGGGAGGAGTTTTGGAAAAGAATGGTTGTCCAGGCAATTTGGGGTCATTGCTGGCTGCAAATACGTAAGGAAAATGGGTAACATTTTATTACAACTGGACTCTTCTAGGCAAAATGACATGTTGCCCGGGATGGGGTTCACTTTACTAGGTGTGGGGTGGGAGCACTGGCCAAAAGCTGGAGGGACTGTTTTGGTCTTTTAAAATAGAATAGTTTAGTGGTATGGGGTTTTGGGGGAAAACTGTGAAGTCGCGGGGGGATTTAAAATGAAATACATGGACCCCCACATACCTTCGGGCTCAATAAGCAATCCGCATCCGCTCGCTTTAAGAAAAATTTTGCCTCCATACCGCTCAAAAACCCCTCACCGTCTTTTGTCCAAGACCGTCCCCTGTTTCGCCCTTAGCCGCCTCACATGTGCCGCTGTGGCATTGTTTACCAGCCAGCCCCGCGGTAACATCCAAGCATACAATGGAACATTTCGTATTATTACAGTGTTTTTTTGGGGTTTTTTCTGCAAAAAAAAGGACCCTGGGCCCCAAAAAGCTTCTGTGCCAACCCTACACAATAAAAGGGGGAATTACTATAGAATGAAAAAAGGATCATTTATAAGTTGAAAGGAGTGCTGTCGCCGACCTGGCCCGGTGCGAAAAACCCCAAAAAAAACCCTCGCACTATTTTTGGGGAACGAAAGGCAATCAAGGAAGCGTTCTTTCCCAAAGGTTTTTAAATGTGTTTTCGAAACAGAGATGCAAGGATGCAAGATGTTGAGAGACCTTTTGGTGGGGATAAATAAAAAAAACAGCAAGCGGAATAGCGTCTCTCAAGCGACTTTAAGCAAAAGGCTGGGGAATTGCATGAGGTTTTAAATTTAAAAAAAAATGCCTGAAACTAGTGATGATTTGAATAAAATTTAAGGCCAGAAAAAGGTTGGTTTGAGAGTTTTAAGAAGCTAGTGGCATCATAGTGTGATAAGGCGGTGGGGGCTCCCCAGTTCGGACCACAAAGCAGCTGAAAAATGTGCGGAATTCAAGGAGTACATAGCGTAAAGGGACTAAAACCCTAAAACAAGTGTTTAATTGTGAGAAACGGCCTTTTTTTGGAAAAAATGCCAAGCAGGACCACATTACTCAGGAGGAAAAGGGCACTCCCAGGACATAACCATGAAAAAGGCTTCTTTGTGATTTTTCCAATGCTACGGGTGATTAAAAAGTGAAGCCTTTATTATTATCACCTGAACACCAGCCTTTCGGGCAAAAAAATGTCCTCAAGGGAATTTGTGTGTGCTGGGGGGGCAAACAGTAAGGCATGGCCTGGGGACTTTTTCTATGACGGGTTACACCTGAATTTGCCCCAATGTGAAAGATTACCTAACAAAAGAAATTAGAAACTTAAGTGCCTCCTGTGTTAGACAATGCCCCGGGTCACCCTACAGATTGGCAGAGCATTTAGGGGGGGAAAATGAAAATTCTTAAGGTGAAGATTTGCCTCCTAATACCACTCCTCCCGCACCCCATGGACCACAGGTTTTGCAAACTTAAAAAAACTTTTTACAAAAAAGCTCTTTGAAAGGTGCTTTGTAGGACCTCAGAAACTCAACCGACTCTAAAGAGTTTTTGGGGAGATCACTTTTTATCCTCAAAATTTTGTAAACCTTATGGTAAGGCTTGGAGGGAGTTACTAAGAAAACCCTTACTCTTTGGGAAAAAACTGGGCCAGAAAGTTAGACAAAAGGATTTGAAGGGTTTGGGCTACCCTGAGGGATTTGCCAGTTGAGGAATCCATTTGGCATTTGGGAAAGTCCCTTGGGGGTTGGGTTAGTGGGGAGGATGTGGAAAAAGTTGGTGAGGGGGACAAGAAGACTAACCACTGATGACTGTAGATCAATTCAACAGCAAGAGGCCAGACCTGAGGGGAAAATGGTTCAGAGGGGGGGGAGAGAAATTGAAGAAGTTTCCCATACAAAGATTAAGGAAATCTTGCAAAATGGCTTAATGCAAACCTTTAGGTGAAAATCACCCCCACAGCTATTGCAAACCGTGTTGGCAACCTTTCATGACAAGTTGTGAAACACTTTTGGGAATCATAAAAGGAAAAGAGAGGTAAGGCCACTATGGACAAATGTTGTGCGAAAGAAGCCAGTGACTTGAAGGGCCAGTGGCATTAAAAGAAAAAAAGGGAAGTAACCCCAAAAAGGACTCGAACCTCAAGTCTTAATGGAAGGGGGTTCCCCTTCTAAACATAACACTCTCTCTCCCCTCCTCCCCCTCCCCTCAAAAATCACCGATCTTCAATAAAAAGTAAGTGTATGTAATTGGCAACCTTTTTCATTTTTTGTGTATTAAAAATTTACATTCATGTGGGAAATTTTTTTTTTTTCTCTTTTTTGGGGTCTTGCACGGATTTAATTTTATTTCCATTATTTCTTATGGGAAAAATTCATTCCATACCGATCATTTCAAATAAAATGAGCCTCTTGCAGGATTAAAATCGCTATGCGGGGGGCCCCTGTACTAGGAGAACATAATAGGCAAAATGAGGGGGATTTGGAAAGCCATGGCACTAATTGACAAGGAAGTAATAGTTTAGTGGAATAACAGAAAGGGAGGAAGGGTAAAGTGAGAGGAGGGTCTTTAAATATTTATTACACAAATGGGGCGAAAGTCCCTAGGAAAAAGAGGGGGACATTGGACTAGTTGCTAGTGCAGGTAACATTAAATGAATTTGCCATTACTGAGACGGGGTTTAAATTTCCCCAAAATTTGGGGAAACATGCCGGGCAGAATGTCACATTCGGGGTTTTAAAATTTTTCCAAGTAGATAGAAGTTTTGGGGAAAAGGGGGGGTGGGGGGCATTTTTTGGGGTTGCGAGATCACTTGAACTGTTGCATAAAAAGGGGTATTAAGTCGAATTTTAACACTACGAGTCTGTTTGGATAGAATTTTCAGAGGGGAAATGAAAAATTAATTTTGGGTTTGTGATATACCGTCCCCCAAAATTTTTAGATGGGGAACCAGGGGAGACTACTATGGGGGGAAATTGTTTTGGGCCAAAAGGGCACGAGAATGTAGAAATTCTGGGAGATTTTAAACTTTATTCAAAAATTGATTGGAATTTCTTGACGGAAAAATTTAGAATAAAAACGACTTTTTTGAAGTAGTTCAGGATTTTTTTTTAAGCAGTTTGTGACTAAAACCTAAAAGGGGAAATAACCTGTTTGGGACTTAGTTCTGGCAAAAAAAAATTAAATTTCCCCTTGTTAAAAATTTTTAGAAGTTTCGAGGAACTGGGTGCTAGCGACCACAAATAAAATTACATTTAGCATTGAATGGAAGTATGATGTAGGGTTTAACTCAGTAAAAACCCCCGATTTTCCCCTTAGAAGTTTAAACGAGGGGCTTAGAGAACACTTATCTTTTTTGACTGGGGTAACAAAAAGAGCTATCAATAGGGCCCGTTTTTGAAAAACTATACATTCCCCAAAAAAACGTTTTTTTCCCTTATAAAGAAATTAGACAAATAGAAATGCCCCAAAAAAGGGATGAAAAATTAGGCTGAAATATCTACTAGGGCGTAAAAAAAGGAAATTTTATGGGCTTTTAAAAAAAGGTGGGGGGTTCATTTATGAATCAGTTATTGACAAAAAAGGAGGGCTTTAAAAAGGGGGGAATAAGAAAAGCTAAAAGGGACTATGAAATTAAAGTTGCTAGGGATTCAAAAAAACTAACCCAAAAATTTTTTTCCCCAGGTATAAGAAAAAAAGTCGAATAAGATGGGGTCCCCTTTAAAAAAATAACTTGGGCATTTTACTGCCCAAAGAAAATGAAATGTGTTTGTTTTTAAAAAATTTAATTTTTCTCTCTTTTTTTTACACGGAAGACACTAAAAATTTTCCCGGTAATTAATTTTTATATTGGGCCAGAAGAAGATAAATGATTTTCACCCACAGTCACTGTGAAATGGTTTTTTGAAGCAGATAAAACCGACTGAACCCAAAATAACCCACCCGGGCCCTGATGAGGTTTTTTCAAGGGTTTTAATGAATGAAAAATTTGGAAGTCTTTTGAACCAAATTAAACTAATTTTTTAATTTTATTTTTCAAAAAAGGTGTAGTGTCGTATGTGGAAAAATGGCTAATGAAATTTCCCTTTATTTTTAAAAGGGGAAAAAGTCTTTTAACCGTCAAATTACCCCCCAAAAACCCCTGACCTCAATTGTAGGCAAATTATAAGTCAATTAAAGTTTCAGTTTAAATAAAAAAGCCATCTCGATAAGCAAAGCTTATTAAGGGAAAATCAGAAAAGGATTCAAAAGGGGCCGGGTTTTTTAAACTAATTTTTTAAAACTTTTTTCCCAGTAAAGCTTTTGAGGCGGGTTAAACCACATAAAGAATTGAAAATTATTTACTTAGATTTTAGTAAGGCTTTTGATAGATTTCTCACCAAAGACTGTTAAAAAAAATTTTTTTGGGGGGGGGGGCCCCTTTTAACCCCCCAAAAAAAAAAAAGGGGTTTTTTTGGGGGGGGGGGGGAACAAAATTTTCCCCCGGGTTTGGGGGGGGTTTTTTTTTATAAAAGATCCGGGGGTTAAGGGTTTTTTAAAAATTTTTAAAAAAAGGGGGGGGAAAAAAAAAAAAAAATTTAAAAAAAGGGGGGGAAAAAAAAAAAAAAAATTTTTGGGGGGGGAATAAAAAGGGGAAAAAGGGGGGGGGGGGAAAAACCCGGGGTTTAAAAAAAAAAATTTTTTTTTTTAAAAAAAGGGGGGGGGGGGGGGGGGGGGGGGGGGGGGGGGGGGGGTTGGGGGGGGGGGGGGGGGGGTTTTTCCCCTTGGAAAAAAAAAGGGGTTTGGGGAAAAAAAAAAAAGCCCCTTTAAAAGGAAATTTTCCCCCTTTTTTTTAAAAAAAAAAAAAAAATTTCCTTTTTTTTAAACCCTTTTAAAAAAATTTTTTTTAAAAAAAACCCCCCAAAAAACTTTTAAAAAAAAAAGGGGGGGGGGTTTTAAAAAAGGGAAAAAAAAAATTTTTTTGGGGGAAACTCTTAAGGAAAACCGGGGGAAAAAAAGGGGGGTTTTTTTTTAAAGGGGGGGGTTTAAAAAGGGGTTTTTTAAAAAAAAATTTTTTTTTTGGGGGCCCCGGGGGTTTTTTTTTAAATTTTAAAAGGGGAAAGGGGGTTTTTTTGGGGGAAAAAAAAAAAAGGGGGGGGCCCCCTTTTTTTTGGGGGGGGTTTTTTTTTTTTTAAAAAAAGGGGGGGGGGGTTTTTTTTTTGGTTTTTTTTTTTTCCCAAAAACCCCTTTTTTAAAAAAAATTTTTTTTAAAAAAAAAAAAAAAAAACCCCCCCAAAAACCCCCCCCCCCCTTTTTTTTTTAAAAAAAATTTTTTTTAACCCCCCAAACCCAAAAAATTTTTAAAAAAAAAAAAAAAAATAAGGGGTTTAAAATTTGGAAAAAAACCCCCCAAAAAACCCTTAAAAAAAAAAAAAAAAAACCCCCCCAAAAAAACCAAAAAAAAATAAAACCCCCAACCCCCTTTTTAACCCCCCTTTTTTTTTTTAACCCCAAAAACTTTTAAAAAAATTTTAACACCCAATTTTCCCCAAAAACCCCCCCAAAAAATTTTTTTTTTAAAAAAAACCCCCCCAAAAAATTTTTTTTTTGTTAAACCAAATTTTTGGGGTTTTCCCCAAAAAAAGAAACCTTTGTTAGAAAACATTCAGCGTAGGATGACTAAATTAATACAGTACATAGCATTAGAAATCTTCCTTATGAAGAAAGATTGAAGACTCTTAAGTTACATTCACTTGTTAGACGAAGAATGAGGGGAGACCTGATCGAAGTGTATAAGTGGAAGATAGGTATTAATAAAGGGGATATTAACAAGGTCTTGAGGATATCTCTCCAAGAGAGAACCCGCAGTAATGGATTTAAATTAGATAAGTTTAGATTTAGAAAGGACATAGGAAAGTATTGGTTTGAAAATAGGGTAGTTCATGAGTGGAACAGTCTACCTAGTTGGGTTATTGAGGCTAGGACTTCGGGTAGTTTCAAATTTAGGTTGGATAAGTACATGAGTGGGAGGGGTTGGATTTGAGTGGGACTTGCACATCAGAGCTTATTTCTTGGGTATCATTGAAAATTGGGTTGGTCAAATGTTTGTTAGTGAGATGAATTGCAAAGGACCTGCCTAGTATGGGCCAACAGGCCTGCTGCAGTGTTCCTCCTTTCTTATGTACTTATGTACTTGTGTACTTATGTCATCCCTCCCTCACACAAACAAGTCTTCAATAAGAACATAAGAAAGGAGGAGCACTGCAGTAGGCCTGCTGGCCCATACTAGGCCAGTCCTTCCCAAATCCAACCCACTAACAGAACAAATGCTACCCAATCAATAAGCTCAGGTGCAAGTCCGACTCAAATCCAAACCCTCTCACTCATGTATTTATCCAACCTAAATTTGAAACTACCTAAGCCATAGCTTTTAGAACATAAGAAAGGATGAACACTGCAATAAGCCTGCTGGCCCATACTAGGCCGGTCCTTCACAAATCCAACCCACTAACAGAACAAATGCTACCCAAGCAATAAGCTCAGGTGCAAGTCCGACTCAAATCCAAACCCTCTCACTCGTGTATTTATCCAACCTAAATTTGAAACTTCCCAATGTTTTAGCTTTGATCACCCTACTAGGCAGACCGTTCCACTCATCAACTACCCCTATTACCACTGTTCATTTATACATTTTATTAGTGCTTTACATTTATTTGGCATTCTTTTCTGCATGTAAATCTATATTTATGCTAGGGAAGTGACCCCTGAAGTGACCTAGAGTCCTTATGGAGGGGGATTCCCCTTCCAAACAATAACCTCTCTTCCCTCTCTCCTCCTCCCTGTGTGATGAATGGTTTGAAAAACCGACAAGTTGAAGATTGAGACACTTATGCATCATATGGGAATCTTTATTCAGGAAACGTTTCGCCACACAGTGGCTTCATCAGTCCAATACAAAGAGGAAGGCGTAAGGAGAGGAGGAGTATGAGGTAATCAGTCCCTCAGCCTGGAGTCGATGTGTTCAGTCCATCAATCTTGTAGAATGTACCTTCGACAAGGTACATTCTACAAGATGCATAAGTGTCTCAATCTTCCTCCTCCCTGTCATCCATTCATCAACAACAGCCTTCAATAAAGGTAACTGTCATGTTGAATGTTCATTCTTTTGTGCATGTAAATCTATCTTTTAGGTAAAAAAAAATTGTTGTTGATACTTCTGGGTGTCTGGAACAAATTAATTGGATTTACATTATTTCTTATGGGGAAAATTGATTTGAAAATCACCTATTTCGATAATAGTCCCACTTCCAGGAACGGATTAAGGACGATAATTGAGGGACCCCTGTAATAATAATTACCTCACAATACAAATACTCTCACATTGTGTACAAGTTGTACAAGTTAGTAGAGAATAAACAAGCAGCAACACTCCCATTCTCATGCAACAAACTACTTTTAGAGTGAATATTATTATTATTATAATAATAAAAAAGAAGTGCTAAACCCACAAGGGTCATGAATTGCTATATGTAGAGTGAAGGCACATGAAAGGAATATTTTTCTACAGTTACCCCCAGTGTTTGACTAGAGAAAGCATAATTCTTCCGACCCCCTAAAAGCTGG